>OOFB01008373.1:0-16585 GCA_900323305.1 Trachyrincus murrayi | reverse complement strand
TCTTCCGAGAGAGAGAGAGAGAGAGAGAGAGAAATATGGAGAGGGATTTGAGATGAGCGGGGGTAAGTATGGGATGTGTACAGATGTGCTGAGGACAGCAAAGGTTAAAGATGGAGGCCGACCACATCCTTGCTTCTTTAATGTGACACATTTCCAAGTAAAAACAGGATGTTAGCGTTTTCCGGGTCACTTTCGGTCAGCGTAGTTATTCTTTAACTTTTTAGCAACAGTTCTTTACTCTGAGCAAACAGCGAATGGAGCCAGACCCCAGGGTTCACGGGGTTCAGAGGGCGGGGCTAAACATGAGAAAGATGAGTTCCCGATGGAGTGATGAATATTATCAGTTTAATCTGATCTGTGTTCACTGTTCACTGTCATCCAATGTCGGTTCTCTGCACCAAAGAGCATCAACTCAATTGTTTTGGATATTAGCAGGTCAAAGGTCGTGTAGGACAAACAGAGCTTGGGGTTGTGGTGGGCGTTCTATTTACACTGGAATGCCATTACGCTCACTTCCTGTCCAAATAGGTTCAAAATAAAGCCCCAATGCAATAAATATCGAAAAATATAATAATATAAGGGTGTCTGTGTGTGTGCGCATGTGTCTGTGTGTGTGTGTGTGTGTGTGTGTGTGTGTGTGTGTGTGTGTGTTACCTGCAAAGCTACGCAGGGTGTATCCTGGACCTGCAGTGAGACCTCCTCGCCCTCCAGACTCAACTTCCTGGAATACAGAGCACCTGAGAGACAGACAGGTAGAGAGAGAGATACACATGGAGAGAGAGACAGGTGGAGGAGAGGAGGAGTGATGGAGAGAGAGAGACAGAGACATGTGGAGAGACAGACAGGTGGAGAGAGAGACAGGTGGAGAGGTGGGAAGACAGAGAGGTGGAGAGAGACAGGTGGAGGAGAAGTAGAGAGAGGGATGGATGGACAAGTGAGGGGATGATTATAGTGGATAAATAAATAGATTGGTTAATAAATGGATGGATGTCGTATAGATGAATGAATGGATGGAAGAATGTATGAATGAATGAATGAATGAATGAATAGATGAATGATCTCACCAGTGTTGGCTTCATAGTCTCCTATGAACCTCTTGGTGAGGAAGCGGACAATGAGCGCTGAAACGGCAGGAAACAGGATGAGTACCACAATAAGAGCGCTCTGTTTGGACAGAGCATGACTTGTGTTGAAAAGGGCTGTCATAATATCGCAGGACATATATACGTAAATCTATCGAGGATATAAACCATGAACATACAATTTAATTCCATCTGTGATGAAGCAACGTATGTATGGTTGTGTGTGTGTGCTTTCATGAATTGTATATGACTTTTAACAGTAACTAATAACAACAAAGGTACTACTAATACTAAAACTACTATTGTATGTATTGTATGTATTGGCGTGTATGCCGATCTGTCGCCCCCTGTCGGCTCTGAGTGGAACTTCCGACATTCCTTCATAACCCATCGGGTTAGTTCTGGACAATTCAATCCCATGTGATCTTTGAAGAACAAAATGCACCGGTGAACAAATCTAGTTTTAGGAGGACATAGAAACGCGTGATCTGGTCTTCATTGAGCGTTAGGACACGTTGAAGTCAGTAACCTCAATGTTTTTTGTTTTTAAAAAAATGCTGTTTCAAGACAATGACTTAAAATATTATAAATTGGAAATTTTTGTGCCGAGTTGGTCCTCTGTGTTCAATTGTAATTCAGTCATTTACCAGGACAACAGTTTTGTTGTCCCCCCCCCCCCCCCCCCCACCTTTTTTTTTTCCCCCCCCCCCCCCCCCCTATTGTCTTACCCGTTTTCCCGACGTTGCTCGCACCCAGCACCACGATTTTGACGTTCTTGTTGGGAACCACGCAGTCCAGGACGGGGTACTCCGGTATGGGGACCAGCAGAAAGTTGCCAGAACCGTTCATTGTCCTCGTCGGGTCGACTGTGATCCGCATTTAGTTATCTGTCTGTCTGGCGATGCCTCCACCAGACCTGTCTCTCTATCTCTCTGTCTCTCTCCACCGCTATCTTCTGCCCTGTCCTAGTGTCCTTGGTAGTGGACTAGTGGAGTCCTCGGTCCGTGTAGTCCGGTCAATATTCCCCGATAGTCAGAAAAGTGACTTAGGTTGAATTCTCGCATCCCCGCTTGTGAGCCATTCATGGTGTTAACGCGATAACAGAAAAACGCGCAAAGTTTTTTTATACAGAACTGACTGAGTAGTTTAAGTCATCCGCGATTAGTTTGCGCGCACACACACACACACACACACACACACACACACACACTGGGTCGGCTGCTTCCACTGTGTCGCCCACTGGACCGAGCGAGGGAGGGAGGGAGGGAGGGCGAGAGAGAGAGAGAGAGAGAGAGAGAGAGCGTGCGTGCGCGTGTGTGTGTGTGTGTGTGTGTGTGTGCATGTACACCATTGGCTCAATATTCCCAGACGCGTCTAAACGTGGCCAGATAATCTGCAACATATGGTAAAAACTATTAGTAGTAATTAAAACTATTAGTAAAACTATTAGTAGTAATTCAGACTATTAGTAGTAATTAAAACTATTTGCAAAACTATTAGTAGTAATTAAAACTATTAGTAGTAATTCAGACTATTAGTAGTAATTAAAACTATTTGCAAAACTATTAGTAGTAATTAAAACTATTAGTAAAACTATTAGTAGTAATTCAGACTATTAGTAGTAATTAAAACTATTTGCAAAACTATTAGTAGTAATTAAAACTATTAGTTAAAAGTACTAAGTCACTAATACGTAATAATTCTTGGCCGATAACTGAGTAAAAAAAAGGGATAAAATAAATGATTTATTTTTGTCTTCTTTTTCTAAATGTGTTGAAGGTAGGCGTGTATGCAGGAAATGGGGGTGTTAGGAAACAGAAAGTACAGGAAAAATCCTACAAATTAAAAATGTATTCTTTTAAAAAAAAACATTAAATAAGAACACAACTACAAAAACGGAAAATATATCTATATACACAATAAGAGTAGTATAAAACTAAAAAATACATAATAATAATAATAAACGTCATTGACAGTTGAGGTGACATATCGGTTAGTTTTTAATCCATCGTCCCGGTCCACGTTGGGGGACACTCGTTTTCAGTACTGTGCATCCCAGGTCGTTGCACACACAATGCGGGATTGTATAACCTCTACGGTCAGTAACACGCGGCACCGCCCCCACCCCGCGGCACCGTGACTGCAACCGAGCGACCCTAACACAGTGCGTCAGCGACACTCCCTCCACCACCACTACCACCAGGACAGGCCGGACGGGCGGAAAGGTTTCCCCGGAACTCCGCAGCCCTATTCGGCTGCGATCGTTTCTAAACACCGGCGGTCCAGGTCCAGGTATGGAGGCGTACGGATGGAAATACTGATGACAGTCCGAAAGATCGCCTCGATTTGTACGATGGTACGGTAGAGCCGCGTCACTCCGGTGTTTGGTGTTGTTTGTTTTGTCTGTCCGGTGTGCCCCGACGAGTTGGGCTAACAGGCTAACGCTAAGCTACGTTAGACCCAACAGACCAGCCAATACACCCGGGCTAAAGCTAAGTCAGCTGGTAGATCTGACTTAGCTTCACCTTTTAACGTTAGCTGGTCTGTTAGCAGAGACGTGCTAACACAGACCAGCTAACTTGGCTTAGCTTCAGCGTCCTGTGTTTGGTAGCTGGTCTGTTAGCAGTTAGCGGACGGTGCTAACCTCAGTGTGAAACATCATCATCATGATGATGGTACACATCTAGCCTGTTAGCCGTAAGCTAGTCCCAACCCAACACTGTGCTGTGTTGGATACCAAGTAGTAGTAGTGTTGTTATTGTTGTTGTTGTTATGTCATGTCAACACAGCGCTTGTCATGTTGTTAATGAGTCCGCAGGGTTGGCCAGAGGTTGAAGTACAGCTAACTAGCTTAGCTTAGGTTTAGCCTGACGTCACTGTCAGACTTTTACAGAGTCTGTAGAAAACATTGAGGACACCACCCATATGCATCAGAATGAACCTTCTAGGAACCGGCTTTATATCCAGTAGTGCTTAGTTACTGTAGTTGCTATAGGGGGCAGGGTAGTCTATTGGTTCAGGTGGTCGACTCCCGGCCGAAAGGTACTGGGTTCGATTCCCCAATGTCCGCAGTCCACCTGCAGGCTTCCCTGAGCAAGATGTCCTCACCCCTACCTCACTGACCTGTATCTGAATTCACTCTCTTTGAATGAAAGCATATGCTGAATGACTGTGATACCACTTCAGGAACATACATGTGTAACAGTACATTAGTATACATGTCATAATAACCTGGTACATATATTCAACCTTTTTGATTTTCCACCGGCTATCATCGTTATTCAACTCGCCTCTTTGTAATGTAAACCAGCGGTTAGGGTCATGTCTCGTGTTGGC
The DNA here is from genome assembly GCA_900323305.1 of Trachyrincus murrayi. Taxonomy (NCBI): domain Eukaryota; kingdom Metazoa; phylum Chordata; class Actinopteri; order Gadiformes; family Macrouridae; genus Trachyrincus; species Trachyrincus murrayi. The sequence continues at coordinate 12,167 of OOFB01008373.1, read as the reverse complement.
AGGGGTTCTATTTAATTATTCTGCAGAAATGCAGTTTCCCCCGGTATATTAGACGAGACAAGGCAGTAGCAACATGAGATGGACTCTGTGCTCTGACGTGGAGGCGGTGGGGTGATTGTGTTTAGGTTGTTGATGTCATATCCACGATTGCGGTCGTGCATACATAACCACAGCAGTGTCTTTGTCCTTGAAGCCACCTTACAGCATCCTGTTTGCCTGTCCATGCTGATGACGGATGTGGTGTGCATAATACTGTAGTATAATATTACCTTAATGTACAACGGTGGGTACATCGTGGGTGTCCATGGGTGGAATTATCTGGACTCTTATTCCCATGATGCACTGCTTCCCCTCCCCTCCCCTCCCCAAGGTCCGCACACTAACCAAACCACCAAACTTTCACCTCAGTTTAGCCACCTTGAATCTGATACCGAAACATAACCATTTTGGAACTGCACCTAAACCTTCCAGTTTATTATGCACCATGAGTCTAAGAAGCATCTAGTTCAGGGGCTCACTGTCACTGTTCCCTGATTTTAGTCACATGCCCATTTTGAAACTCTGCTTGTAATGGCTAATCACACTCACACCTGGTGGTAAGATAGGGGCCCCAAGTGTTTTCGTCACAGCGGCCCCTTCCATCCTGCGGACGCCCACTGGGGGGCAGTACCGCCCCCATTGAGGAACCCTGATCTAGTTGAAACCAGTGTAGTTGCACTGTGTTTTATAAATGAATACGTGCTATAGTAATACGTGACATCTCTCTCAGGGCGCCAATGCCTCCGCTTTGGAGAAGGAGATTGGACCGGAACAGTTTCCCGTTAATGAACACTACTTCGGATTGGTCAACGTGAGTGTCAATCAATCAAAAACACAAGTTCCCTCTCTCTACCTCTCTCTCTCTGACATGTCCATGATTCTGTTTGTCTCTGCAGTTTGGAAACACCTGCTACTGTAACTCGGTCCTGCAGGCCTTGTATTTCTGCCGGCCGTTCAGAGAGAAAGTTCTGGCGTATAAGGTGAGTTACTTGTCCAACCTGGTCTGAACTGGTCTAAACTGGTCCACGGACTGTACAAACTGGCTTTTCAGGTTTCAATGGCCAGACTTTCTGTAGGCACCTTAGAGCACTTTAAGACCAGGTATAAGACTAGGTATAAAGTTTAATAATAATAATAATAATACTACTGGATTTCTATAGCACCGTTTTGAAGGATAGGGGTTTACCTGTAGGTGTTATGTGGTGGTTAAGTTTAGATTAAGTTCAGGTTTTAGTTTAGAGATGGTCAAGTTTAGATTGAGTTGACGTATTAGGTTAGGGATGGTTAAGTTATTGTAAGGCTTTTGTATGGCTGCGGTCAGAGAAAAGTACATCTTTATCGGTACACCAAACATGTCTGCCGGCAGATGCTGAGGTGTGTGTGTGTGTGTGTGTGTGTGTGTGTGTGCGTGTGCGTGTGTGCGTGCGCGTGTGCAGGTGCAGCCACGGCGTAAGGAGTCCCTGCTCACCTGCCTGGCTGACCTGTTCAACAGCATCGCCACGCAGAAGAAGAAGGTGGGGGTCATCCCCCCCAAGAAGTTCATCTCCCGTCTGAGGAAGGAGAACGGTGAATTACATATTCATATCTCTGTTCATTCTTTGGCCACACGTTTTTTCATTTAAATGTAGTGCAAGTTAAAATTTGAGGGAGACAGATGAAGAGGTGAAGAGACAGTGAGAGACACACGATGGGAGGTGTGAGAGGGGGAGGTGGGTAAAGTGTATTTATTCATCTCTTTATCGAGGTGTATAATAAGTAGTCATGCTTGTCAGGGGCTGATAGACTCATATCTGTAGAGTCAGATGACTGATGTGGAAACACTGCTTCACAAGGTCTGAATATGTTGCTCTCTCCCTCCCTCCCTCTCTTCCACTCCTCTCTGTCTCTCTCCATCTCTCTCTCTCTCTGGTTCTTCTACCGTACACTGACCCTGTTTATTTTCTCTGCCATTCTTTCCACTCACCGGCTCTCCACCTCCATCTATTTGTCTTGGTCTGCACCTTTCTCTCCCTCCCCCTCTCTCTATCCTCTTCTTCTCCCACCTCTCTCCACCTCTTTCCATCTCTCTTTTGCTCTGTCTCTTTCTCCCTCCCCTCTCCCTCTCTCCTCTCCCCAACCCTCTCTCCTCCCTCTCCCACCTCTCTCCCTCACTTTCCATCTCTCTTTGCTCTGTCTCTTTCCCCTCTCCCCCTCTCCTCTCCCCAACTCTCTCTCCCCCCTCTCCCCTCTCTCCCCTCCTCAGAGCTGTTTGACAACTACATGCAGCAGGACGCCCATGAGTTCCTCAACTACCTCCTCAACACCATTGCGGACCTCCTGCAGGAGGAGAAGACCCCGGAGCAGCAGACCCACAACGGCAAGCTCCTCCACAACGGAGGAGCGGGAGGAGTGGGAGTAGGAGGAGATGCGGGGGGAGATGTAGGGGGAGGAGGAGGAGGTGGAGGAGGAGGAGGAGGAGGAGGGAGTAGTGGGGGGACAAAGGAGGCGCAGCGCACCTGGGTGCACGAGATCTTCCAGGGGACGTTGACCAACGAGACACGCTGTCTCAACTGTGAAGCGGTGAGTGGATGATGATGATGCGTGGTCTCCTAGCAACAATGTTATAATATTATAACACTGAATATTAAAACCTGCCACAACTAGAACGTTGTCATCTACTCTCTGTTTACCTGTGCAGGTGAGCAGTAAAGACGAGGACTTCCTCGACCTGTCGGTAGACGTGGAGCAAAACACCTCCATCACACACTGTCTCAGGTACACACACACACACTTTAATTACACACTCATCTCCATCACGAGTGTCCAATACAATAAATGTACTGAACAATGTATGATATCATAATTAATCACTGTGTGTGTGTGTGTGTGTGTGTGTGTGTGTGTGTGTGTGTGTGTGTGTGTGTGTGTGTGTGTGTGTGTGTGTGTCTGTCTACAGGGGCTTCAGCAACACAGAGACGTTATGCAGTGAGTACAAGTACTACTGTGAACAGTGTCGCAGCAAACAGGAAGCACAGAAGAGGTGAGTGACATCATCAACCGACCCGTGTCACTTCCTGCCTTGCGTTTAGTCCAAGGTCTGTTGTTGTAACAAGGAGCCCCTTCTTTCCTCTCCTGTCCTCTCAATCTCCTCTCTTCTCCTCCTCTCATCTCCTCCTCTCCTCTCCTGGCTAAAAGTAAATAGAAATAGGTAAAACTAAGTAGGACACATGTAGGGCCCCTGAGGACCTTTAGGTGGCCGTTGACTCGACACTGAATCGATGTCTAACTGTGATTGGCCCGTTGACTCGACACTGTATCGATGTCTAACTGTGATTGGCCCGTTGACTCGACACTGTATCGATGTCTAACTGTGATTGGCTTCTGTGTCATCCCTCGTTCTGGTCCACATTAGTTCCAGGAAGCAGCCAGAGTGGTTTGTTGGCATGGAGGAGGAGGAGGAGGAGAAGGTTTTAGCATCTTCGTCTTCCAGCAGGACGAAACCAAAATAGGAGTCTATCCGCCCCTCCACCTCCTTCTCCCAGACGGAAGCTTCTAGGTGGAAAAAGGGAGGGGGGGGGGGGTCTGTAGAGTTAGTGGCGTTGACCTGATGATGTAGGCGAGCCTTGCGTACATCAAAATGTAATCGTTTTCTCCTCACCCCTCCCGTCTCCGTTACCCTCCCCCAGGATGAGGGTGAAGAAGCTACCCATGATCCTGGCCCTCCACCTCAAGCGGTTTAAGTACATGGACCAGCTGCACCGCTACACCAAGCTGTCCTACCGCGTGGTCTTCCCCCTGGAGCTCCGCCTCTTCAACACCTCGGGCGATGCCACCAACCCTGACCGCATGTACGACCTGGTGGCCGTCGTGGTGCACTGCGGCAGGTAGGGGGGCGACAAACACGCCGCCGGGGCTTTTATAGGAACGACACCTGGGTGGTGAAAGGGGCCGACCTCACAGCCACCTGCTGTGAGGTCGGTTAGCCGCAACGAACCCTTGCTAGCCAAAAATGCTAGCAACCCCTTTGTTGGATTCCCGAAACTATTTAATTAAAGTTCTTGACCTAAATTCTAGACCGTAAAATTAGATTTGACCTGCTTTCTATGTGTATTTATATAGTCTTTATTTCCCAGCGTGGAATAAGCATTGCTTATTCCACAGCAAAATATGCTCTTTATTGAGTTGTTTGACAGTAAATCATGAACGTTTGTCTCCCCAGCGGTCCTAACCGAGGTCACTACATCACCATCGTTAAAAGCCACGGCTTCTGGCTGTTGTTTGACGACGACATTGTGGAGGTGAGTGGGTTACTTTATGTCAAAATCAAACTTTTATATTACGTCTGTCTCTTCCTGGTCATGTCCCCTTCCTTTCCACTGCCGCTAATCACCGCTCTGCGTTCACGAAGCGAATGGACAACGCTGGTGTAGTTTTTGAATTGCCGCATTATTGGAGATTCCCTCAGTATTTCTCAACTGCCGTTCAATAAGAACCAAAACAAGTCCTGTACATTCTAACAACCCGGAGCTCCGGATCTCTTCTCCAGTTGAGAAGAGATCTTGGCTTCTTGTAAACCTCCACGGTGTTTTGATCCAGGTCATTATGACTTGGAGAGCGGTTGGAGACACGGAGGTCCCGGTATTTTCCCACTATCATGGCGTGAAGGCCCATGCTAACATCTGGTTTGCTTGACAGTCGGCTCTGTGTCAACAGAGGTTCTGGAATATTCCACTGAGTGTGGAGCGGACTGGGCCTGGCTTATCGGCTATATGATATTATATATATATATATATATATATATTTGAGCCCGGTCTCAGAGGAAAAATGGTCTGAAACCGCCTGATGTGAAGTAGCAGCATGTCCAATCCATTTCAATCCACTTTCAGTCCAACAGCAACAACACTAGATCCGGGTCCCGTCTGCCTCTCAAGCTGTGCTATCCTCATACACATGGTAGTGTTCACATCCCGCTAAATGTTTTCTTCCCCGTCTCCTCTGATCCTCCGTCGTCTGCAGAAGATCGACGCACAGGCCATCGAGGAGTTCTACGGGCTGACGTCGGACATTTCCAAGAACTCTGAATCGGGCTACATCCTGTTCTACCAGTCCAGAGACTGAAAACCCGCCAATGGGAGAGCCCCAAATGGACTGTCAATCAGCAAAAAGTGGGCGGTGCCTCCCCCTCGACCCCCCCCCCCTCCCCACAGGCCCCGCCCCCAACATGCCCATATAAGTATTCAGGCTTTATTTCCTGTTGTCGGAGCATTGCACTGGACCGCCCCTTTTGGATTGTTTTGGAACATGAACGAGGTCGTGCGAGCCTCTTGTTTTTCGGGTTTTTTAAGCCTATCCCATCATGCATTGCAAGCGCCAACTGAAACAGATTTAACTCCATCGGTTGGATTGGCTTTGCAGTGCATCTTGGCATGGAGTCCCGAGAGGCCGGTATGTTATTGGTTGAGATGGGAGATTTGCGGTGGCCGGGGATTGGTCAAAGCATATTAAACAAGTAGGAAAACCAGCCGATCGACCTGATCGGTCGACGAGGTGATCAAGTACGTTTTGGACACAGCAATGTGAGTGGCTGTCTTCACGCACATATCGTTAAGAAAGATAAACCGGTTTCTTTGACCCTCTTCACTGTGCGTATAATTAGCATCTCATTAGCGCTGTCTGTGGTCACCATAAGGGCTTCAGTGTTTGTATGTTTGCTTGCTTGCTTGCTTCTATATGGGGCGTATATCTTCACCACTAGCCCACCACTCATCTCCTGCAACCCGAGAAGGGGAGGAGCTGACCACAGCTCTTCGTCTTGTAGAACAGCGCTAGTCGCCATCACCCGCTAGCTATAGCGTATAGCTATAGCCACTAGCTAGAAACACTTAAGTACAGCCATTAGCTATAGCCGTGAGCTAAAGCCACTTACTATAGCCACTAGCGATAGCCCCTAGCTACAGCTGCCAACTACCGCCGGTCAAAACGTCATACGTCAACAGTTATAAGTACTGAAGAACCACTAGCAAACTTTACAACTATCGCCAACTATTAGCAAAGACACAACTTTACCCAACCAACTGCTGATGAATTGGCGTGTAGGGGTAATTAATCTTGTTCTATTCCATAAAAGGCAGAAACAACAGAAGCTGTGGTTCGGGTTCGGGGCTTGGCTGAGCTGTTGGTGAAACAGTTCCTTTCCTTTTCGGTTGTTGCCGTTGGTTTCCCGCCATAACTGCTTTCGCTGGTCATACATGGCTGCCAGGGCAGAGTAGCTATAATAAGGCGAGCTTTGAGCGGTCGATTATTTAAGAATGTCCCTCGACAAAGCCTCATGTTTTCCATCGCTAGGCCATTTAGAAGTGTGTAGACTTCCCCCTTCCCGTCCAAAGATCTCACATCGAAACCATCTCTGAAAGACGGAAACGGGAATACACAGCGAATACACCTTTCCTTATTCCATGGCAACGCTGAACTATATATATATATATATACATATATATATATATATATATATATATATATACGTCAAAACAACGTGTACCTGTTGGTTAGAATGTAATTCCTCCCTGTCTTGCCTGTGGCTTATTCTTAAATCTTCCACACATCTACCCCCCTATTTCAAAAGCCAAACTTCCCCTCTATTTATTACTGCACAGCAGGAGATCATCAGCAGAACAACTGACCCGCTGTCATGGAAACCCTCCCAGTTGTGGGAGTGGATTGTTTTGCATGGCAGCCTTTGCCAACGGAGGCGCAAAGTAACACTAAAGGCATAATGAAGTGTGTTTGTCTATAGACTACTACCGTTATCTTTAGAGAGCTTTATGAAGATGAAGCCAACTGGCTTGTCTGAAAAGTCTTCCGCCGATCAATTGGTTAATTTTTCCATTCAAAGGTAGTACTTTTAAAGAGTAACCCAACGGTCACATCCAATGGCAGGGACAGTGACACCCGCAGGTGAAGTGTGGCATTGTACCTGGTACTACTGCTTTAAGCCATGTAATTACAATGTTTCAGCAGAGGTGTCGCTGTTTCTAACGTATGTGCTCTTTACTCCTGCAGTTAGCATCACATTCAGTCTCTTCAGCTCACACGCTTTGTCTTTCCTGATTTATTATTATTATTATTATTAATATTACTCTGTGATTATTAGAGGCTAGGAGTTTATACAGTGTTGGCCAGTGCCAAGTCACTCCGAGGTCCATACCATTCAACAGTAGCCCTAAGTACTGTTCTACTACCACCTCTGTTATGTTTTAACGCACAAAGAAACCAAATGTTGTTTTTTAAATGATTTATTGTTTTGTTTATGTTGTTGCTACACTGCCAGTAAGGTAAATTTGCGCCTTGTTAACCTGGGTATATTTGAAAAGTATAAAATGTATATCAACCATGGTGGACAGCTCCGCTCAAACGGCCCACCCGGAGTTAACGAACAAGCACACCCTTTCACTCCAAGTAACAGCTGTTTGTTAATGTAACCAATACTTTATATGCTAATTCTCGTCAAATACTCTACAGCCGCTAGTCCATCTGCACACTGGAAGAAGTATTGTCTTGAATGTAAGTCAGTCGTAGAGCCAAATAGAGCCACAGTTTATCCTACAATGTAAAGTAGCCGCATTTATTTAAGGCAAATTCTCTATTTGAGACTCGGACAGTTTATCTCATTGGTAACGTGCGGCTACGTCCCAATTAAATACGACTTTGAATCTGACTTTGTGTCCGTATCTGGTCCCATGTTAAAGTCTAAACCCTGACTACCTAATTAACATTTCAGAAAACTGTTGCTTCTGACAGAACAATGTTGTTCCTTTGTTCAAATGAGTTGTACATTTTTGAAAAGTTAGCACATTTCTAGGGAAGTATTTAGGCAAGATTTAGTCACGGCAACGGATTCAGAAGGCAGGTTATGTCTGTAAAAATAATGGCATCCATTTATGCATTCTTTATTATGTTGCTATTCCATGAATGAGGAGAAATAAGTACAATTTTAGCGACACTAACGTTCAACATGCAAATAATCCTAAAAAGAGGTCCATAGTTTCACTACCCCCTACATATTACCATCCGTTATCTCATCGTCATCGCTTCAACCATTCAAGTGGAAAATGAAAGAAGAAAAGGCGATTTGGTTAGCAATCGCTAAGCGAATGTCGACACTATATAGGTTATTTTTTTTTGTATTTAAATCCAATTAATGTTATTCTAATTATTGTTTTATGTTGCGTTTCTTTTCACTCAGTGTTAATGTTCTCTGTGATATGTTTTACTAATTACCAGTCTACCGTTGTTGAGTAGGCGCCCGGCAATAACCCGGGAGTGTTTTTATCATTAAGTTCTAACGTTTTTAGTATGACATGTTGATGTGTACATAAATACAGATGTTATTGTTGGATATATGAATATTTGCTTGCTTGAAATAATCAACGGCCCAGAAACTAATCTCTGAAATGCTTTATTTTATTCCTAAACTGGCTGTCCCCAACGACTAACTGGAAGAAGAATGCCCCGCCCACCCTCCAAGTTATAGCGTACCAAACCACCACATTTCATCGTTTAGTGTATATTTTGACCGGTCACTAATGCCAAGGGTTACAAAGTTGTCCTGTTGAGGAGGGGCGAGGGGAGAGGGGGGAGGGAAGCAAATAAAAAGTTTAATAAATCAGTCTGAGGCTTTTTCTTTTGTACTTGAGTATTAGCCACGATTAGCCATTACAAGACATCTTGAAATATGCCCACTTGTGACGTCACAAGTGGGCATATTTCAAAATCTACCCATATGTGACATCACCCCTGGTGGTAAAATAGGCCCTTTAAGTACAGCGTTGATAAACTATTGTCTAATAGAAACCCTGCGTGAGCCCGTATACTAGACGTGTAGTTCTTACAACGTCACGGTGTGAAATTAGAAAAAGACTTTTAGTGTTTAGTTGAATACGCAACGGTGTTCATTTCCACGTGTTAGTGATTTAGACAGCGGACACAGCGCAATGCTTGGCTCTTTTACTCACATTTGGTTGATGTTCCTTCAGCCAAAACATCACCAAATGCCAAATAAAGTGCAGCTCATAACTGAATCGCATGTTTTGGAGAGCCCTGAAGCAGTTTTTTTTTCCGTTATTTTGTTTTTGGATCACTGACGTGATGACACAATAGTTGTAACTTTGAATCCTCTTTAAAAGGTTTGGGGGTACCATACATTTACCAGATGAGCACACAAAAACACCTTGGTATGGAGGTTGGCCGGATCTACCGTGTTCTCTTATATACAACCAGATTTATTTTATAGTTCTGGAGCAAAGGAAAATATGTTCTTCATATATTCACCTACATAGCAGCTTTGTACAACGTTTGATTTACAAATTCATACAATGGAAGAATTTAAATATAATACATGGTGGTAGGCGCTGATATGTTAAAATATGTTACGCAGTGTGCAGTTTGTGATATGAAACAGGCCTGATGATGTTCAGCTCCGTCGGTGTGTATAGGACATTTCCATACATGCAGTTCTCACTCTGGATCTAGGGAACAACAAGGATCAAAGATGGTTTTACTGTTCACCGGACATTCCAAAACTGATTAATTAATCCATATTCTCCACTTGTTCCTTCCTTACCCGCACAGATATTTGAGAGGCGTATCACTCTTCTGACAAATACACTGGAGATGTATTAAGCCATGACAAGAGAATACAACATGAATCATAGATTGTATTCACAACCCGTATTCACAGGGTTGGTAATTTGGGAAACAGTGCCCCCTTGTGGTCAAATGGATACATAACTACTACACATTTATATTTTGGAGCCATTGTGTAATACAGCAATATAAAAAACGTCCAATACATAATGATTTACAGCTTATTAAAGTCGAGTTTCTTCATCTAATATTCCATTTTCAGTACTGCGTTGTGAAATATATGTAAAGATCTGTCTTTAACATTTTAAGAAAAGGGAAACAAGCTATATACTTAATCGTAAATAATCGATCAGTTCTTGTTCAAACAATAGCGATCACATGCGGTAATGTGCAGATATTGTACACACAAAGAGTTCTACTAATAAACAACTAATAAAGTTATAAACAGTTCTACGACATACTCCATGTTCGACAAAACATACACAAGAGAAACAGACGTACTTGCATGCCAGTCAACGGATCGATTGTGCGTGTGTATGTGTGTGCGTGCGTATGACCATATGAAATCCTTGTTTAGCGCAAAACGTTGCATTAAATGTTTCCAATGTGACCGACTGAAACTGTTCCATCTTTAAGCACGTCATAAAAACACGGACGCAAATGGAAGGAGGGCGCGTGGGCTGCTGGTAGACAGTAGTTCATCGGGTTAATGAGGGACATACTGTGTGTAAGTGTGTGTAAGTGTGTACACTTTGAGAATTGCATAGGCCAAACTGTTTTCACATCAGTCTCGATGTGCGTGAGAGACATCTCGTGACCAGGAAGTGGCTAAAATGTCATGACATCACATCCTGCTTTCCAACGCACACGTCCTCGCCTGTGGGAAAAAGAAACTCCCCCAGAAATCCATTCACTCCTCCTCCTCTTGTCCTCCATCTCTCCTCCTCCTCCTCCTCCTCTTCATATTCCCAATATCCTCTTCCTTGTCATCTTCAACCTCCTCCCCTTCCCATATCTCCTCCTCTTCCTCTTCTTCTTCATCATACCATGGACTGGGACTCTGATCCCTTCCCTCCTCCCCCCTCCTTCCTCCTCATCCTCCTCCTCCTCCTCCTCCTCCTCACACCATGGTCTCAGACCCCGATCCCTTCCCCGTGAAGAAGTCCCAGAAGTTGCTGACTGAAGAGGTCTTGTTCTCCTCCCCCGCGGGAGGGTTCCGACTCACCCACACGCTCCCTCCCCCTGCCTCCCCTCCTCCTCCTACTCCGCCTCCTCCTCCTCCTCCACCGAGGCTGAAGCCCAGTGTGCACCTCCTCTCCTGGGCCTCCTTGTCCGATGACTCCTGGCCCTGGAGTCTGGAGGAGGAGGAGGAGGGGGAGGAAGAGGAGGAGTGGACCAGGCTGAGGAGGTTGTGATGGGAGTGGAACTGTCTGATGTGACAGGTGGATTTACCTGAAGCCCCCTCTGAGACTCCTGGAGAGAGAGGGGGGAGACGGAGAGAGACAGAGAGAGGGAGAGGGGGAGAGAGAGATGAGAGAGAGAGAGGGGGAGTTGGAGAGAGAGAGGGAGAGAGTTATGACACGTGCAGTTTTAAAATGTCACGACTAATTAACTCAAGGTCCTCTTCATTTGTGATTACATCATCTGGGTGGAAGTCATAATGTTCCAACCAATCACAATTAGTTGTGATTGGTTGATTGGCTGATTGGCCGCCAGACAATCAAAATCCTGAATTATCCAATCACACATTCCTCCTCTGCGTTGTCCCACCTCTTCCACGCCCTAACACAGAACCATATACCATTTAATCATTGTGACCCGGTGACCCGGTGCGACCTCTGAGCGGTGTAGAGAGAGAGAATGTTTATTGTTCCTACGGGCGTTGAGTGAGCGACAGTTGAGGGAGTAATGGACGCCCGTAACGGGCGGTGTAACGGGCGGTGTAATGGGCCTTATCCATCTCCATCCATGGAGATGTTATGCAACGACTGCAGGAACATCTGGGTTGCGAACAACAGGAACCTCTCTGTCTGGTTTAGAGGATTTAGAATTGAGTCTTGAATTTCAAAACTCAGACAGATGAAAGAGCAGAAAACCTTTACCTCTCTGTGTCTCTCTTCCCTCTCTCTCTCTCTCTCCCTCTCTCTCTCGTTGAACTGTAAACTGGATTATCTTGCCGTCTTTAAATGCACTTGACCCCCCCCCCCCCCCCCCCCCCCCCCCCCCCGCCCTCCCTCCCCCACCCCCCCCCCCTCCCCCCGGCCCTCCCTACTCCACCCAGCCCTCCATACTCCGCCCGGCCCTCCCTACTCCACCCGGCCCTCCCTACTCCACCCGGCCCTCCATACTCCACCCGGCCCTCCCTACTCCACCCGGCCCTCCACTCACCTCTTCTTGCTGGCCTCCTGCTGCTCCCGCTGCCTCCAGTCCAGGCGACTCTTGCGGTACAGCAAGTTCATGTCGCCGTGGGGTCGCTCCTCGCCGCAGCCAATCACAGCGCAGTGTAG
>OOFB01008370.1:0-27910 GCA_900323305.1 Trachyrincus murrayi | reverse complement strand
CAACACAAAGTTTAGCGTGAGCATCCATGTTTTTCCGACTTACGCGCACACCGGACGCGGAAGGAAAAGAAGGCGCCGGAATCGGCGACGATTCAGCTCGAAGGAGTAAAGCCGTTCACACCAGACTCGAATTTCTACGCGCCGCTCGCTCGCTGCTCGCTCTCTACTTGTGTGCGTCTCTCTCTCTTTCTTCTTGTGTGCATCTCTCTCTCTTCTTGTGTGCGTCTCTCTCTCTATTCAATTTCAATTTGAAGCTTTATCATGAAAAGACAGTGCTGATATTGCCAAAGCAAACGTATATGAACAGACAAAAAAAAACATTTCCAACAATATGAAAGTACATGCCACAAGTAACAGGGCAACACAAGTAAGAACAGCAATTAATGAAAAATTATTAAGTATACTTTAGTATGGTGTCTATTAAAATGCACATGCATATATATATACATATACATCTCTCTCTTTCTGCTTGTGTGCGTGTGTCTGCTCGTCTCTCTCGCTCACAGACGGTAAAAGATTAGACACAACTCAGAAATACCATCAATCAGGGTGTTTTATTTTGAAATTTGTTATATTGTGGTAATTGACCGGATGCTCTATGCCGTTCCTGTGTCTGACTTCCTGCCCAGCTTGACACATTCGCTCACGAATCGAGAAAATCTTAGACCTGACGCCGAAACAGTCGCTGAAGGCTGCGGCCCTTCCGCGGCCGGTGTGAACGGCCACATTGGTTAACATGGGCGCCGAAAGAATTTTCGTCGGCATTCGTCGCCTTTCGTCACCGTTCCGCGTCCGGTGTGTTCCCGCCGTTAGCTAGCTCCGTTTTTCCGACTTAGTAGCTTGAACGCACGTAGGTCGGAGACGGCATGTTTCCCACTTCCGACTATAAACGAACGCAGCATAAACACAAGGCACTGTCCTCCAGCTTATCAGGTTTTTAAAAATATATATATTTTGTGCTCTGGTCAGCTCACCGGAATCGACTTCACACCCAGTTCCACATCACCTATATCTTCTGCCCATCACTGTTCATTAGTAGCAGGAGGACGACATCTCAACCAGTTATAGTCTATAACGTGTCAATTGCATGACCACCAATCTAGCCATGTAGGCTCACTCATGCACCCACAATCACGCACACACTGAAGAACACAGTGCTTCGGCCTTACAACCACTTGCATCACGAGTCGCATTTTGTTCACAGGTAAAATGATTGCTGCAGTTAAAGTAGACAGGTGCACAGTGCCATTATATGACTTAGGCCAAATAAGTTAATGCCCATTGAAATGTTTTAGATGATTCGATTTTAAATTATTTCTTACTCATAAAGTGCATAGGCCTTATTGCCTGCCCAGTTTGCTTTATATGAAGATATATGAATATTGGTCTGCTATGTTATGTATTAGAGAAACTTACAGAAACACTGTAAAAATAACAAAACGAAATCCCGAAATGAAATGTTAACAGATGTGTTAGTGCATGGTGTAATGCAGTGGTTCACAACCTTTGACTTTAGGTGTACCACTAAATTGCTCAAGACCTTTCGTGCACCACCTCATATGCAAACAGTAAAAAATTGATAAATACACATGCAGTGGCTGAGCAACGAGTGCCAGCGCCCCCTTTATACACAATTATTACTGCAAGAAGGCCGTGGCCAGCGGGACACAGCGGGAAGAAACAGTCAACAATGCTGCTTATGCTCCCAGTGTGTTTATTTAACACACATTAACACAAAACATCGATGTAAACATTACAACAGAAAACATATGATGGAATGCAGAAAGAGACACTATTTTTGAATTAATTACAAGCCATCATACTATATTTACAGAAAAATATTTATAATCTATTTATTTTCAATAATTTTCTATTATTGGAAATGTGTCTATTTCAAGAATAAAATCCCACGTACCACCTGCAGTACTCTGAACCTGTGGTAAATGTACTACAGGTTGAAAAAACAAAAAAATGCCAAATAGGCGACACCGTTTTCTTTTTGGCAAGCTCGGCTATTACGCTCTGTATTATTTTCAGTTTCATCACATGTTTTTGAAAGCAGTAGTCTTTATTATTTATTTCAGTTAACGTAATTTATGTCAATTAACGATAATACTTTACAGCCACACCTTTACAACCAATAAAGTCATATTTGCATAATTGGTTGTAAGGGTGTGGTGTTTGTTAGACACGCCCACACGTCAAACTGCATCATAAGGGACGACGATGCAGGGAAGAGTTACCAAGAAAGACATTTCTGGAGGGGTCGGGCAGTCGCCGTGGATTGATGGCCATTTAATAAAGCTTTGTTGTCTACTGTTAATGTCCCACACATTACACCATGCAAACAATGGACCACTCATACAACCCTATCTAGGCCTACTATCATTTGCTCTGTTAGCAAGTAACCATTCTGAAAGAGTGGGAACTTAGTTATGTTCATGAACAGCTTGTTATGATACATTTGTATTATAGTGATATGGAAGTGCCAGGGATAATTTGTGACATTAAAAAGACAAACAGAGACCAGACCAGTCTCGCCTCCGAACCTGTTCTAATCTGCACATATGAAGAGCTGTCTGCCTTTGAAGACGAGTGTATTTACTAGCAACAAGAAAATAGACCACTCACAACCCACACAACCCCACTGATGTTTCCCTAATCCACTTTACAGAACCGCCAACAGAAGATTTCTCAAGTTTGTTAAGACCGGAGCGGCGCTAGAATGAAATAATAAATAAATAAATGAAAGATTTCCTCGGTAGCGTTCTTTGTGCTGAGTGTTCTCTCTCTGCATGTTTTATGCACTGTGCTTCTTTTTTCTTGGGGGATTCATATAAGCCTAATTTAAAAATAACAATGACGTGTATAGATGGTGAAAATGTGTGTTACGATGGAGAAAATGTCTGGATCTGTTGCGATATGAAATAAGGAGGATCTATATCTGTGGAAGAAACTGGGTCTTAGGGCTGAGTATTGTCAGACTCGGTCTGGCAAGGCAATATATATCTGGATACAGGAGTCATACCGAATAAATAGAAATGTATTCCAAAACAATAGAATACTGCAATACAATCGAGTGGACTATGACGTGAACTGCAAGAGTAAAAACTACAATCTAGCCATAAACCTATCCAAGCTATTCGAAAAGAGTTAATTGCAGAGAATTACAATGCTGCAGTGTTACATAAAAATGTACTATTATAGTTTCTTCCGAAAGCAAGACTGAAAATGCAGAGTGAAGATCCACTCTGCATTTTCAGTCTACGTTCACACAGTTCTTTGTAATCATTCCAAGTGGATTATTCGAGAACAAACATTAACAAATGGGTGGTAAGAGGGGGGGTACTCTTCAAAAGGATTTGCAGTCTTTTGTCGTAGCTCCGCAGGAGGTTCAGGACGTCACCAAATTGTGCTCCCCCTTCTTGCTCAGGGTCACATCTGCATATGACTAGCGTGATAGTTTTCTCTTCACCCAGTTTACGACAACAAGTTTGACTAGCTAGTTGAGTACAAGGGACAATCTCTCACATAAGGGTCAGGATAATAAAATTCCATTACAGTGTCATAGAAAGAGAGAAAATGAGGTTTGTGTGTGTGTGTGTGTGTTTGTGTGTGCCTGTGTGCATGCGTGCGCATATGTGTGTGTGTGCATGTGTGAGAATGGCGGTCCAGGTCATTATATGTGTCCACATGCCCCTCTGTCTTGCACCAGATCCTATAATACACATGGCATCATTTGTTTCCATCGCTCTAACGAGTCCGGTTCAACACAAGAACTTGTAAAGTTCAAACATGGCTCGTCTGCCTGCCTCCCATCTGCTAAGGCGATGGTGGATGTCAACAGATTGCATGTGGCAGCCAGTATCACACTGTTCGCCTTGGGAGAGCAGACTGTATGGCGAGGGCTGCTCTCACCACCACCACGCTATGTTAAAGGAGACAATGACAGAAGAGTGGAACTCAGAGGAAGAGAGACAGACTCTTGGTACACATCAAGAGGAAACGTTTGGCTATTTGATAGACCAGGCAACGGTTTGGTATGAACAGGTATGAAAGTGTATGAAAGTCAACAAATATAACCCAAAATAGTATTCATTCGAAGTTAAACATTTTTGTTTGGTAAGTAATAGATATGTAATGTAAGTATATGTAAAGGTTTTTTGAATAGTTCTGCAAAAAATACAATGAGCAAACAAGTATTTTTCAAACGAATTCCACATTTCTTTTTGTGAGCTTTTTGTCTTTCTTTGTGGACAATTATTCTAGTTATCCTTTCTTCACAAAGAGCCGTACTACAAAGAAAGGTAAGATAAAACACCACACAAAAAAACAATTACAGAATCTGTCTTGCTTCTGGATAGAGTTGTCAATTAGTATTACATGGAAACTCTTTTGTCACTCTAAGGGAGTAAGACAAAGGTTTGCTATCGGGGCTTTGATGTGGCTCAGGCTAGTGTGGCTAGCAGTTGTTCTCTGTAGTGACAGGAGACAGACTTAATTTGGGTGTTTTTTAATTACACTTGTTCTTTCAAGGAGAGCACAAAGAAGCACGACTGTGGGTATTTGTAATCGTCTGTGAATACAACAGGCAATCCAAGAAAGACACATTTTAAAAGAGACTACATGTTTCTGAATGTAAAAAAAAAAATGTAAACAAATATTTTACCTTGCCATGTTATAACTCCAAATAGATCAAACTTGATAATCCAAAATAGTTTTCTCTCCCCCATTGACTTACATTGCACACCAAAACAGGTCTTAAAGTCACACTTTTAGCAAACAAACAAACGCAAACAAAACAGATTTTTCCCATGTATAAAATAACGAAACCTGATTCAGCGTTTTTTTCGTCTGTTTACAATGATTGGTAAAGGTACTATTTTCTTCATCCCCTCACCGTAGATATACTGAATACGTAAACCATCTCAGAATCTAACTACGGGATCATCTTCCTAATTCAAATAGTAAAATCGACACGACACGATTTTTCTCCAAAAAATGCTGAAGGTTTTGTTATTTTATACATTGGCAGAATCTGATTTGTTCGTGTTCGTTTGTGTGCTAAAAGTGTGACTTTGATACCTGTTTCGCCGTGCAATGTAAGTGAATAAGGGAGAGAAAAAACACTATTTTGGATTATCAAGTTTGAATCTACAGCGCAACAATTGAAGATATCTCACCAATATTTGGAGTTACATCATGGTAAGGTAACTACACAACCCAAACCTCTACCAAACTTTAATGCTGCTTTAAGTGTTTGGTTTATGTATAAATGGTCACTAAATATCTATAGAATAGAGGTGGGTAGTCCCGCCCACACATGATTGCAGTGCTGACTGAGTTAAAATGAATCATGCCATAGTGTTTTGCTCCAGATTGTAATCATAGGGCAAACAAGGAGTCATGCTCAGTTTGATAAAAAGCCACAAGACTCGTCAGATGTTTTTTACTGATACCGGTGCTGGGCGGAGAGGGCAGCTACAGGGCAGCTACGAGCTACCATAGACTGTAAAGCAGACCTGGGCATTGTACGGCCCCCGGGCCACATCCGGCCCTTTGGCTGTCCCTGACCGGCCCGCGTGAGGTCAATGGTAAATTAGGAATCAAATGTAAATAAGTGTACATCATGCAGGCAATACAACTGCCCATTGGATTTAGTTTGAAGGCAATTGCTATTCTTTAAAATTTAC
Source organism: Trachyrincus murrayi (assembly GCA_900323305.1). Lineage (NCBI taxonomy): Eukaryota > Metazoa > Chordata > Actinopteri > Gadiformes > Macrouridae > Trachyrincus > Trachyrincus murrayi. The sequence continues at coordinate 22,217 of OOFB01008370.1, read as the reverse complement.
GTGCGTGTGGTTAGGGTTAGGGTTAGGAGGGTTAGGGTTAGGGTTAGGGTGGGAGCGTTTGCGGCTTCACCTGTAATATTTTGGCCAACAAGTTTACGAGAGATGTGAGTTAGCTGTTAGCCCTCAAAAATGTCAGCTCACCTTAAAAAAAGAAAGATTGACACAGAATGTAGAGTTTTCAACCGAACATGGACTTCTAAGTATTTATTTACTGAAGTCAAAGGTAAAGCTGCGTGCTTAGTTTGTGGAGTACAGGTTGCTGTGTTTAAGGATTACAATTTGAATCGCCATTACGAGACTAAACACGCAGAGAAATACAAGAACTTGACTGATGCAGAGCGGGCACGCACATCTGAAGATTTGCTTGCTAAGTTGCAAAATCAACGAGGATTTTTTACCAAACTTCACACATCCAGGGATGGAGCAGTCAAAACCAGCTTTGTGATATCCCACAAAATCGCTAGAACAGTAAGCCATTCTCTGATGGGGAGTTTATCAAAGAGTGTTTGGTGGACTCTGCAGCGCTAATATGCCCAGAGAAAAAAGAAGCTTTTGAGAACGTGCCCCTCTCCAGGCGAACCGTAACGAGAAGGATCGAAGACATTGCAGGAAATCTGGAGCTTCAGCTGCAAAACAAAGCGAAAAATTTTGCCTTTTTCTGCTTTGCTCTGGACGAGATACAGCCCAGTTACTCATCTTTGTACGTGGGATAACGAAAAACTTTGAGATTACGGAGGAGCTGGCAGCAATGCAGTCAATGAAAGGGACCACGGCCGGGAGTGATTTGTTTACGGAGGTAAATGCATGCAGTCTGATACACTACTGGCAGAGCACTTTAAGTCAGTATCACTGCTGGATTTCTATTCTTCTCAAAGAGGAGAACTTTCCACACATGAGGATGCATGCTCAGAAGATGTTGGTTCTCTTTGGATCTACCTACATATGTGAACAAACATTCTCAGTGATGAAATTGAACAAATCCAGATACAGATCCTCTCTCACTGACGATCACCTGTCAGCTGTCCTTCGCATATCCACCTCAGACATTCAACCTGACTTCAGTACACTTGTTCAAGCCCAACACAGACTGGATTTCTCTCATTGAACAAGAAAAAAGAAATGAGGTAATCAGGCTACAAGCAAAATAGCAAAAGTACTTTTTTGTATAAGGTCAATTTAATGCTGGTCTTTGAAATACTGCAAAAACATGCTCATTTTCAAAGTGTTTTTTGTGAATGTTGATTAAATAGTGATATAATGTTGGCGTTTTTACTATGCCTGCACCACATTTTTATAGCCAAATTGTAACATCTACTCTTACCAGTAGCAGCTAATCAAAACCATACAATTTACTGCTTTTTATAAAAAGATCAAATTGATATTGAGCAGAATTGAGTTCAGCCTATTGGCCCGGCCCTCCACAACGGTCCCAGTTTCTCATGAGGGCCCTTGGGGAAATTAATTGCCCACCCCTGCTGTAAAGGCTACTGAGCTAGCCTGTACTAGCGCCGAGGTTTCTGGGTAGTGTAGTTATGTTTCTAGAAATGCTTTTAAATTATTATTATTTTTTAAATTATTTTAAACGCATTGCTGTCAATATTACACTTTGTACCACATATTTTTCCTACAATGCATTATATCCTCATAATGGCCACTTAATTTCTGTAATTTCCGAATGTCTTCTGGCATACATCTGGGACCAGCCAGCGAAAGGAAGGGGCGTGACTACCCAGCTCTATAAAAGCAATCTATCCAGAACTTGATGGACCCAGGGAATCATGCTCTCCAATTCAATTTGGTCTGGAAAAATGCAGTGAGAGGATGTGACGTCAAAACTAATATTTAGTAAAGTGGAAATCCAATTATAATTTTTTTATTAGTAACATAACAAATCAAATACATATCACTATTACCTGTTAATGTTTAATTAACAGGTATTTGTCAGACACTTATAATAACAATCTGAGCCAAAAACAAGCACTTTTAGAGGATGTACATTGACAGGGTGCTATTGGCCCAAAGGGTTACATTGCAGATGTTTCACGGCTGAAGCGTTCTCGCTCAATACTGGACCAATTTAAAAAAATATATTTGTCTGCATTAGTCACACCCAAAATGATGGGACAATAGGGTCCAGGTTGAAAAAAAGTTATCCTTTAAGGAATCGCATACTGATATACATTGGTTTCTTATTTTACAGTTAATGTTACTAATTACACTAATACCGGTACACAGTTCCACAACAATCCTGTTTTAATGTGTTATCTGTATATACATGTTAGGCGATTCATTGTTCTTCAAACAGTCCTTTTCCTTACAAAGACAAACATACAGCTTTAATTTGAAGGAGTACATTGAGGAACAAAACATTTACTGGGGCTGGCTGGCGATGCATTTGTTATTTTCTTTCACATGAACTATTATGAAAAATATGCATTATTGCTTTAAATGAATAGTACCTAATGTAAAATATCAGATCAGATTTTTATGCATACTAAGCATATTATGCATATGCAACTCGCCAATAGGGGCCAGTGGGGGGCCCAGCGATTGTATCAGGGTGGCCATGGCCCCCCCTGGCCACCCCTTGGCGGCGCCACTGGGCATACCTCTTATTTTTTAGGGTACTTTCTTAACATAAGGCATATATTGGTAAAGTATTGGTAAGTATAATGTAATCAAATTAGTCTTGACAAGCTTGTGTTTCATTATGGTATGGTCATATCTTAAAGAAAGATAATATTGTGACACTTTGCATGTGACAATGCACAGGCTTTTCTAAAGTACTAAAATACTAATCCAACCTACGGCGACATCAATACTTTAAACTAAGTAATGATATCTGATTGGTTGAAACCCATTCACTGCCCCCCAAATCTAAGCCCACTTTGGCATCCTGTATTGTGTTTACCTCTTGATGAATATTTCTTACTGAAAAAAAGTGTTTATTCACACAGTAAAATGAATTGAATTACCGAATCCACTGTGACACAAACCTAATCTTCCTAAGGAAAGCAATATTGTTCAGACAGATACATTTAGATAGATAGATAGCTCAGGACTAAAACTTGTCTAAAATAATATCCCTTATGCCTCAGACTGCCTGGGTTCCAATTCCCAATCCATCTTCCTACGTAACGCTCACGACTTACCTCAAGAATTACGTCTGTCTTTATCAAGCCTTGAATCTAATTTGAATATATCTATGCGACCATGTGTGTGTGTGTGTCTGCGTGTGAGGGGCAGGTGGTACTGGCGTATGTTGTGTGTGTGTGAAAATATTCCTTCTGTCTCATTTGCATAAACCCTATCCGTGGAGTTGAGAGACTCAAGAGTAAACAAAAGAGTATAACTTTTAAAATAAGAGGAGATTAAGGAGCTTATCCACTGAAATTACAAAACGCTAGGTGATATTTTATTCAGGTTTCACATGTACTCAGAGTGAGAGAAAAGTATTATAAGATGGTACTTTATTAGATATTTGTTTCTTTTAACAGGAATAAAATTGCACCTGCCCAGTACATCCAAGTTGTGATAAGATCTTTGTTGGATTTAGAGCACAGTAGGTGCACAATACATTACAGTCTAGAACTTCAAAGGTTAAGCAAAAACCATTGAGGCATTCGGCTCATTGTTGTTCAGAATCCAGTTTTTAATATTTAAGTGAACCATAAAAAGCACAAATAAAACATTTTCTCATTTTAGTTACAAAAAATGGGTGACCTAAAGGGCTTCTTATTGCATTCACAAAGGGGTGTGGACAGAGGATGTCTAACAGATAAGCATTTTTTTCTCTTAAAAAAAAATCCCCAGCCGAAATATATAAACTTAATTGCTTAACCAAGGTGTATATACAGGGCAAGAACATCCTCGCATCGTTAATGGTTATCAATAAAGTTTTGAGGTAAACAACCAAAAAAAATAAAAAATAACACTGCCAAAAAAGAACAACGGATAAAATTAAATAAGAGAAGAATGAATGCCATGGTTGCTTAATACTAGCACAGGATCACAACATTAGTGGGTGTTGATGGATTCATACTTGATGCTTTCAGTTCATTTTACCCGAGGGTCGCACCAGGACAACATGGCAAATCACCTTGGAGCTCTGAGAAGTCAATATATACAAAGGGCAGCCTGATTGGAAGTGAAGGGGGTTCATTTGAATGCTCACTTTATTTGCTTCATAACAGAAACACAGTATTCATCGAACAACGACAACAAAATAAATCGTAGTAATAAAATTACATTTTATTCATAATTGACGTCTTTTAACGTATGCTGTATATTTCTTTGGAAATACCTTTTCAAATGAAAGGAGCGCAGGGAAACGGGAAAAAAAACAAATTGGATACACATGCAAGTTTCGAAAGTGGATTCAGAAATAACAAGTATTGTACAAAATAATAATAATTACAGTTTTTTTTTACTCTCTTATCAAAATACACCTTCGCTCTTAGCACCGCTGACACTTTTTTTGAGTGTATGTATGTGTATGTGTGTTTTGTTTTCATGAACAAGCACTATTGTAGTCACTTTTCATTCAGCACTTGGATACTCCAGAGAAGAGGCCGCCCCCCCCCCCATCCACGGCCCACCTCGCCAGTTCAACCTCTCTCCGTCCTCTGCTACCCACCCCCATCCGTCCCATCATCCATGCCACCACATCACAATAAAATAAAATCTTCTACTTACACTCCGTAAAAAACAACAACAATAACAGGGGTCAAGTCGCTGTGATTCTGGCGGCATAAGGTATTACGCATACGCACCACACACACACATACGTGACATACGTGCGTGCACGGCAATACGCAATACTTAGCGCCCACTCTCGACTTAACTTGCATGTGGCAATAGTAATGGGCGGGGTAGTTGTTGAGGGAGTGTGTGTATGGGGTGGGGGGAGATAGAGGGTGAGGGATAGGGAAGGGGGAGGGGTTGAAGGAGGGGTGGGAGGGGGGCTATAGGTGGGGTTCTGCTGGTACCAAAAAAGTGTCTTTGAGTTTTCTTTGTTGGCCCCGTCAAGTTCTTGTTTTTTTCTTTTTTTCTTCTTTTTTGTCTCTTCTTCTGTGGATGCTTGTTTGTGTGTGTGTGTGTTTTGTTTTTAGCCAAGGAAGCAGACGGGTCCGACCTCGAACCCAAACTTCTGGTTGGGGTCCCCGAAATCAGTCACCATTAGGTCGATGATGGGAACCTGGTCGATCTTGGGAGTGTTAATCTCCAACACAGTCTTTCCATAACCCTTCCTCGTCTGCCGGGACAGAGAGACACAGACGAGATGGTCAGGAGACATGAAGACTATTTGATATCATACAAAGAAATACAATGTTGCAACATTTTGAATCATAACATGCAGGTCGAAATCTCGGGCCACTTTTGACTTATAGTAAAGGTGAAGCGTGACGCCCTTTTCTAATACAAGAGAGTCCTGCTTCATACGTGTGTGAACGCAAATCCCGGGCCGATGGAGTTGATGTTCCAGATTGTGATTTTTTCACAAGCCGCGTATGAAGCAGTACTCACCTTTAAGGAAAATGATTCGCTAAACTACTTTAGTGAGTGCTAGATGTGTAGCTAAGGAAAGGGAAATATTAGAAAAATATGATATTCCTGCTAGGTTTTTTTTCCATTTTAGTTCGGGATACCCTTATAATAAAAACTCACAATAAAACCATTGTAAACGCCATATCGGTATACTCTAGTTTATACGATACAAACACACGGACATCCATAAACACAGGAGGGTCTTACCGCGCAGCCGTCCGTGAGGGCCTTGATGTAGGGGTTGTTTTCGTAGGACATCTCCTCGTCGTTGGCGCCCAGGAAGCGCAGCGCCCGGTCGTAGCCGTCGGCCGCCTTGTCGTGCCATGCCACCGACTGGTGGCAGCTGTAGGTGAAGTTCTGTCTGGCCGACGCCGTCAGTAGTCTGAGGAAGGTCATCTGCACCTCGTTGATGGAGCTGCCCTCCGAGTCCACGTAGGACAGCTATGAGAGGTGGAGATACAGGTGGTGAGCACGCCCTTAAAAACAGCTGTTCTGTTTGGGTCTCACCAAGTGTCTGTTAACATTTCGGTGTTACTTTTGACTAAAATGCATAAAGTTGTTAAAGGGGGAAGTTACGAGGGGTCTGCCACATCCGGCTAAAAACGCTTTTCCAGTGAGGTAGTGGGTTAGGTTTAAATACACTGTATTTTAAACCAGAGTTCACCTCACGGTCGCACGACCAGAGGTAGAAAGCGTGCCTCAAGCTGGTTTAAAAATATCTTATTCCAATGTGTGTCAGCTGTGTAGCCAAATCTGATTTGGACACAGTGATCTGTGAACCCTGAGCCAGCAGTGAGCAGGCCGGTTTGTTTGCTTGCTTGTTGAGAAACGTTCACCTGCTTAGCTGTCGACATGCGTTACGAAAGTGCTGCTGCTGTAGCTGTTCAGCGAGGCTATGTTTGAGCTCTACCGTAGATATGATATCACCTTTATAGGAGCTGATAGGTACTGAAGTACTGAAAGTACCACCGTATTTTTTGTATTTTGCAGTGTTGTCCCAAGAGGTTTGATGGCCCTATTAGAGAAGTTACGTGTAGAGGCATTGTTGAACGACACTCGAAAGACAAACCAATCCGTGTTTTATGTGTTTTCGCTATATCCCTTCAAGGACTCACGAAACACTAGAAGGTCACTGAAGAAGGGTAAGGAAACGGAGGTGGTGTACGCTACACTTACTATTTTACCACGCTTGAATTCGCTGAACCACGACCCAGGGATTTCTTTAGGCCATGAAGATATTCTGACCTATGGAAGAAAGAAAAAAATATTTAGTCAATACAGACCCAAAGAAATTTTTTGCCACGGATGACTCCACTGAAGTTAAAAAGCTGAAGAGCCCTGTGGGTGACATTAAAGTCCTGTTATTTAAGAGCACTAGAGCATTGCCAGTTCAAAACGTGCCTGTTCGGAACGGGCCGATTGCTTGGCCTCCGGTGTTGCTGCTTGCAACACCGCTCATCCAAACAACTTCACACTCGACCTGCACTTCCTTGGGTCCTGAGCAATACACCCGCCAAGTGTGAAGTCGATCGGACAAACGGTTGTCGAGAAAATCGAAGGACAGACATACATACAGAGACTCCTTCCATTTATATATATATATATATATATATATATATCCATAGTTAGATATTGTAGCATTTAATTAGTATGTGAGACGGGAGAATGTTAAACGTGTAAGCCATGCCACTGATCTTAATTAAAGGATAACTTTGGGATTTTTCAACCTGGACCCTATTTTCCCATCATTTTGGGTCTAAGTGACTAATGCGGACAACAATTTTGGAAATTGGTCCAGTATTGGCGAGAGCGCTTCAGCCGTCAGCCGTGAAACGTCTGCAATGTAAACCTTTGGGCCCATAGCACCTGTCAATGTACGTCCTCTAAAAGTGTTTTTGCCACTGACAGGCTCAGACTGTTATTATAATTGTCTGACAACATTATGGAAAGGATCCCTACAGGGAAACCTTTTTCTTTACCTTTCACTTGAAGTCTGTTTGTTATTGTGTCTAACCAAGTCTCGCTCAAGGAGATGTCTCGCTCAAAGAGAAGTCTCACTCTGAAGTCTCACGAGAGTTGAGTTGTTGCAGGAAGAGAACGGTGGAAACGTGAATGAGTTGGAGAGAGGAGTGCCGTCAAGAGTTTGTTGTGTTGGACTACAGAAAGCGTAGCTTAGTGTTATCTAAAAGATTTTCAAAGTCATGGCTGAATATTTAGCTGATTTCGGCAATGTGGATGAGGCTCTCACGATATTTCAGAGTGAGACTTCTCCTTGAGCGAGACTTGGTTGGACACTTGGTTTGACAATAACAAAGCTCTGTAGGGATCCTTTCCATAATGTTGTCAGACACATATACTGTAATAACAATCTGAGCCTGTCGGTGACAAAAAACAAACAAACAAAAACTTTTAGAGGATGTACATTGACAGGGTGCTATTGCCCCAAAGGGTTACATTGCAGACGTGTCGCGGCTAACAGCTGAAGCGCTCAATGCTCAATACTAATGCAGAGAAAATTTTCTCTGCATTAGTCACTCAGACCCAAAATGATGGGAAAATAGAGTCCAGGTTGAAAAATCCAGAAGTTATCCTTTAACTTACAACCTAATGATTTCATTGTCCTGGGTTGGACAGTAAAATGTAATTTTATTCAATGTTATTCTATTGTATTCTATGATATAGCTGTTGGTCAAACAAATACATTTTCACATATGTACACAGGGTCAATGCTGTTAAATATTGTATTATATTCTAGCAGTCATTCTATTTATATTATAATAATATAGTCTTATTAGACGCAAAAAAACAAGTCCCTTACTCCGTTGGACTTCTTATCAGGATAGATGCAGGTTTCACCTCCGGCAGTGAAGTTACAGTACACTTTGAAGGAGTCCCCGGAACAACCCTGGTTGGGGTCGATCCAGTACTCGCCTGAGGAGAAACAACCGCACAGTCAAACACACTGGTCCAGAGTGGCACCGAACTCCTGTCTATACGAACTCATCCCCATCTACTCTCTATGGCAGGGGGGTCTTAAATTATTTAATCTCTGACCCAAAAGTCAATTCCTGTGTGTCCGTGGGACCTAACCACCGCAAACTCAGAACACTTTGAGCACACCGGAATCAGTGATAATTTCATTTTACGAAAAGGATCACCGAACGCTGCTCTAGGAAGTCTATAGACTATAGACTAGTCTATATCTAAGACTGTTTAGATATAGATGGATATAGATTCCATCACACCAGGAACATTAGATTAGCTGTGTGATAACTCTCTCTCTCTCTCTCTCTCTCTCTCTCTCTCCCCCAACCCTCTCTCTCTCACCATCGGGGAACTCTGGGTGTGCAAGCTGCAGGTCCTTGCAGGTCCTGGCCGGGTTGTTCTGGGTGCCCATGGGGTACTTCATGCGCTCGATGTCCTGCTTGAGGTTGTTGAGGGAGCCGAAGATGTCCTCCATGCCGTCGCCGTAGTCCAGGATGGTGCCGGCAGCGTCCGACTGCATGCCGCTGGAGCGCTTGGTCTTCTTGGGCGACAGGATGGGCAGGGGCTGGATCACCTCGCCGGGCGGGCCCTGGGGGTTCGAAGGTCAGGTTTAATTTGGGTTGAGAGTGCGAGAGTTATGTGTCTGCTCTACTGTACTGCATTTTACAGAAACTACATGCAGCCGTAATTGATTGAATGGTGAAATGGTCAAATTTACCCCACTAATGGACCACCCATTTCTACCTAGCGTGAATTCTAAGGAATTTGACGTGGTTAAATACCCTTGCCATCTTCTTTCGCCATCTTTAAGTTCCCTGTATTGTATTATTTGAAAGATCGACCAAGAACACAAGGCAAGTATCTCATCTAATTGAGATGCGACTCATATTTAAATGTTACCCAAAGAAGGGGTGATTCCCAGTGTCTGACGAAAATAACCAAAAAGCTAGAAGCTAGAAGAGATGGACTGGAAGTCTGACTTCATGTTAACTACTCACAGGAGCACCAGGGGGGCCCACCACACCGGTGTCTCCCTTCTGACCAGCGGGACCCTGGGAAAGAAGCACAACACACATGAATGTAATCCAGCTAGCTGTAGCATTTGTAGCTGGCACAATACACTTTAAAAAAACACGCACACACATACACACAAAAAACACAGAATCTTTTCCACAAAGTAATTTGTTTTACTTACCCCTGAACCCTTGGATCCCTTGGGACCTTGGGGGCCCTAGACGTGAGGGGAGAGAAAGGCACACCGTTAGCAACTTAGCAAAAGTCCACCCCACCCGCACCAATCGAAGGAGAATTAAAGGCATGTACGGTGAAGGTAGAAGAACAAACCGTAAGAAGAACTTACCGGTAGACCGGGAGGACCAGAGGGACCGAGTGGGCCAGACGATCCACTGATACCCTGTGAACATATTCAAACGGCTTGAGATGAGGCATCAGCAGGATATTGTGGAAGGACGTTGTATTGACACATTGGGAAATCTACAAGGAGTGTTTCAAGACAACTTTCAAACCTGTATGGATATTTATTATGCAGGGGCATTCTTTTACGCTTTACTTTATTGAACTGAACAGAGGCATATAGTAGCTGGCTTTTAGTTAACAACATTATTAAAGTGAACTTAACTATGTTTCTTCCACTAAAGAGAAACTCAGAAGCAGCCTAAAATGCAAAACTTTGAGGAGGTTTTTTGGATTTGGTTTTAACTCATTATATCGTTTTTATGATTCATGTCCCATTCTATTTTTAAGGCCCAATAAAGCGGGTCCAGGCTGAGAGGGCAGAGTGAGTTAAGACTCGTCCTCACACACAGAAGGGTGCCGGTGGTTTTATGAGAGCTCATATTCCCTAATCCATATTTCATGTTGCCTTAAATCATGAAGCTAAATCATGAAGCTAAATCATGAAGCTAAATCATGAAGCCGTGATTGAGGGCAGGGACTACAGGGTCCCAGCAGGTCCAAATGACTACGTTCACGCATGTATAATACAAAAAATAATACAAAGATCAAAGTCATCATGTGGATCCTTCAATCTTCTGGGAATGACTCAGATTGGTGTGAATGACCATCTGCTTAACCATTACCAGTCAAAAGGTGGATATCTGATGGCTCAGTGAGGAAATCACTGCACTTTTAGTTCTGGGATTTGGAATAAGGCACCATTATAACATGCAATTTGTTATTCACTTCCTAACAACTGTTTGGGACGCCAGACCAATTAGAATGACTCATAGTGTGACTCAGGACATCAGTCAAAAGGCGACAGACACACTGCAGAAATGCAATCTTTACTGAATGCCGTATGCACGTCAAGACTCATGGAAAGTGTGTATTAGATGAACATCATCACATGGAATTTCTGAGTGAAAAGTCATGGAAGTAATTCAAAGTAATTAGTAAGTAAACTCAAATAAATCACTATAAATCACATACGCTGTCACCCTTGCTTCCAGGTGTACCCTGGGGTCCGGGAAGACCCCGGTCTCCCTTCTCTCCTTGCTCACCAGGGGGTCCAATCAAACCAATCAAACCAGGGTGACCCTGTGGGAGAAATAACACACAGACGAATGAGAATAATTACAATGTCACTTTTTTGTGTGAGTACAATGCGTAACCATTCACAAAGTTTTTATCCTTGGAAAAAAAGGTAAGTATTTGACTGGAGGGAACTGTGGAGGCTCGTTATTGTAGAAATCTCTCTGCATTATTATTGAAATGCCTTATCTGAACTGCACACAATCTGAGGAAATGGAAGGTTGGGCCTGATTGAAAATACAGCCTGCAAAGATGAGGGTGTGCGGTAGCTAGGCATTTGTCTGCGCTATTACTTTGAAGCCATTAAAAATGGCCTATTGGGTGTGCTTTTAAAACTTTGCCTCTTTCTTGAAATCTTTACAATGTGTGTGTGTGTGTATGTGTGTGTGTGTGTGTGTGTGTGTGTCTGTAATTCTACGTGTAAAGATAAATAAATCAGAGGTTTTTAACAGCCAAATCATTATTTATTCTTTTTTATTAGAATTTCAACACAAAACAAGTGACAAAGTCCTATAGTTGACTAATTCACAATGGATTTTATCCTTTTCTTCTCTTGTATTTGGAGGTTAAATGTAGTTTTGGGAACCTGGGAAATTCAATCAGGAAGAGGTGAAGGTGAAGAAATGAGGGAGTGACTCACCTTTTCACCCTTGGAGCCGGGGTCACCCTTCAGCCCTGGGAGGCCGGGAGGACCCTATATATCCAGGAGAGAGGACATTATAAACCCATTTGTGGCGAGAACAAGACAAAAATGACCAGAGGCTGTCACGGACGGAGGCGGTAGGAAAAATAATGAGAAGGAATTGTTTTTGAAAGAAACTAAGGGAAGAAGGAATGTTTAGTCGATTTTTTGGGGGTGAGAATTTTGAAATGAATGAAATTCTGATTGAATGGTGAGCTGTTTAATTAAACCAAGTAACACATGAAGGCCACTGGTTGCTCTTAATCTCCTTATCCTCAAAGGAAAATTCTTGAATGAAACATTAAACTGTTTTCCCAGGCACGGCACTGGGCAACAATGGAGATTATGTGAGTACAGTGTAAACTAAGATTGTCATAACATAGCCAATGTAATTAAATATGGATTTCAATTTCTGGCTCTTTGGTTAACCAGCTTAGTTGACCAGCTTGTAATAATAATAATAATAATACTAATAATAATAATACTTTTTATTTATATACCACTATAACACCCAAATACACTTTACAATGGCAATAACAGTGGCTTAAACCTCAAACTTAGGGAGTTTGAAGTTACCATCGTCTGACCGTAGCATAAGAGCAGTAGCAGGGGAAACACAGGTGTAGCAACATTAATTACAGGTCCATTCCTTAGAGTGCGCCATTTTGTAGCCATGTACTAAATCCTTCTCATTTAATACTCTTAACTATTCATGTTGTATTAATGTTGAATCACTGATATATAGCCACTATTGGTCACTGTATATTGTGTGACTATTAAATAATGATGTATTACCTTCGGTTATTACTCAACTAAAAAGTAAACTAAAAAGTTCACTATTTTTAATCCAATAAATCATGCCAGCAACGCTAATACAAGCAAAACCAGATAACATATTTCAAACTGAATGGAACGGGCCCATTCCACGGTTCCATGGACATTTATCGTCCCCCATCGTAATCCTGGCTTCTCAGTGCTATGACATTGCGACCATGAGAAAAGATTTCATTGCTGCCATTAGAAGCCATTTCACATCAGGATATATCATTTCAATTCATTGTGATGTGCAAATTGTTTCATGGTGCAATTTAATCACCAGCGTGAATTAGAGTGGGGTTTAGTCTCGTGTCTCGTGAGCGAAGGCAGCGTCAGACAGGGTAAAATGACAGCTGTGGTGTGTGTGGAGCACTGAAACTCTTTGAGTGGAGGACAGAGGAAGAGACATGGCAAGCCGAAAATCATCAAAGCATCACCAGAGAGCTAGATAGATAGATAGAGAGAGAGAGAGAGAGAGACTAGAGAGAGAGAGAGAGAGAGAGTGACTAGAGAGAGAGAGAGAGAGACTAGTACTAACCATGGGTCCAGGGGGGCCGTCTTGTCCTGATGCTCCGGGGAGACCTTGTTCGCCCTGTGGAGACCCATCCCAGCAGTGGTGAGCATTATCATTGTTATAGCCTGCGTTAACATGCTTGGCCCCAGCATTGATTTCCCTGCTTGTGGCCCTGGTGATTAATAGCCGGGCTACGGCAAAAAGTGTGCTGGAATAAACAAGCCAAAATAGAGTACAAGCCCAAATGGGAATATCGATTTTTCCATGAGTTCCGTCTTCATGCTTTAGAGGTGCTAATGGTCTGTGTGTTACATTGTGTGATATGTTTGTGTGTGTGTGTGTGTGTGTGTGTGTACGCGCGCATGCAATGTGTGTGTGGGTGCATGTGTTGAGTTTTCCTAAATTGTAGATTGATGTGTATGCCGTGCAAAAGACAACGCAATTTCAGACTTACGACTGGGCCAGGGATTCCACGTAGACCTTCTGGACCAGGCTTTCCAGAGGGTCCCTGAGGTCCCACGGGGCCAGTCTTCCCTGCGGGCCCCTCTGCACCAGCCTCGCCCTATACAGGTCACATCCACGTAGTGTCAAGACAACATACATGGCTGCAGCTCACCAACGTAAATGTGTAAACTAGTTTGTAAAACACTATTTAGCATGGCATAGCAGTTAACGCAAAATACACAGTACCGTACACGTCCTTTAGCCGGTCGAGGACCTACACGCATGTAAAGACGTGCAGTCTTTACATGCGCGTGAACCCGTGCAGAGGTTCGCATCAAATAATTGCTGATTGGTCAAGCAGGGAACAGGCGAGAAACGAGAATAAAGTGATTTCAGTATTTTCAGTTGGCTGCGATACACCAACCACTTTTCAGCAGTGCATTTGAATGATTTTGCAACGTCTTTATCACATGGATATATTGCTTTTTCAACATATTTTCAATTAGTAAGACAATTACGTCCTATGTCTTTTCCTAACCACTTTTCCTTGACCTTTATGGAAAATGTCATGAGGTCAACGAAAGATGTAAATTATAATTTATAAGGACTTAGGAAAAGACAACCGCGGTGCTAAAAGAATCAGACTGCACTTACACTAGACTACGTCATGATGCGATGGCGGGTGTTATGGACGTGGGTCTGCCGTGGTGGTGAAGCTACAATGTTCTGAAGATGGACTATTAGTGCATCTTAGATACTTCGCCCTGTGCGTTCTTACCGTGTTGGTTCATACACACTTTATAAACGTGGGCAATCCGGTGAAAAATATTACTACCGAGGTTTGAATTGAAATTAAAAAAGGAATATAGGCTACCAGTCACAAAAGTGAAACGAAATGTTTGTCACATTGATAATGGTTGCTCCTGTCCACTCATATTTATTGACATGAATCCCAATTAGTATGATTGTTTACATGATGATCTGCGTCCCATGTCGGTCATGTTGATCGTTTTCGTGAATGGCCGAACGGTGTGTCGATTTACGAATTCTGGGACCGCATTATCACCTTTCATTTCGTAAAGGATGGTCCAGTGTACTATGCTAAAGGAGATGAGATAGGAAGCATTAAAGCACCTTTCCTTAGCATTTAGAGGATTCCACCAGCTCTTATCATGGCTGCCACTTAGATACTTCCAGGTCATTCACTCAGAAAATGCAGGCAGCTCTGCGAAGATCTGCGTGTATCTCTGAGTCCCGGTGTAGATCTTTGCAAATATTCTGTACTCAGAACTGTGAATTCAGCTTTAGTGTGCAACTAGCTGAATTGATACTGTGTGTGTGTGCTGTTACCTTGGCGCCCTTCTCTCCTTGCCTGCCCTCAGTCCCTGCGGTTCCAGGGGGTCCCTGTTGAGAATCAAGGGGCAGGCTTTAGTACCTCTGCACAACATCAAGACATCAGTGTGTGTGTGTGTGTGTGTGTGTGTGTGTGTGTTTTATTACACAGAATACTAACACATGGCAATGTGTCATAAAATACTGTGGTTGTCATAACTCATTGAAGCGGTCACAGTCTTTGTTGAATTCATCCATTCATCAACTTCACATTGGATGTATGCATATGCTTTGTCAACGTTGGGCAACATCATCATTCTTTTTTTAATCATCATATATGTAAAATAATCTTTCTAAATGTATATCCAGATGTACTTTATGTTGTACTTTGTTAATATCTGTATACATATGTACAATAAGGACAATCTGCTTCATTGTTTTCCTCAAGACCAGAAAAATCAACTGTAGCAGTCGCCCTTGCCACACGCCACTTGAGTGGCTTTTCAGGGCTCCTCCGACGACCAGGAACCAGGAACAGGTAGTTGTTGTAAACTAGTTTATTGGAGAGTTGGCAAGACAGTTACAGCCAGAGCAGGTGGTACGTGCTGACATGCTAGCGCTCCTCCTGAGTGTGTGTGTGCTGGTGGCTGGTTTAACCTGTGGGCCTTGATTGGCCACAGGTGTGCAGCCTCACCCAGCAGCCCCAGAGTCTAATCAGTCTGACTCGGACCAGGTGAGGCTGCTTAAACCAGCCACCAACAACACACACTCCACATCAATTCATTATCTTTGAAGATCCACTACCATCCCCAATGCGAAGGGAAGCAGCTAATAGCACCAAGTAGCTTTGTGTTCTCATACGGACAGGAAACATAAGCAAGTATGCCCCCCCCCCCTCCCCCAAGCTTCTATCCTGCATTTCCTGGGGGCTTTAATCTTCAGTGAGCCGCTGCCGGAGAGGAAGTGTGTGGGCTCTTGCACAGCAGGGCTACTCATTGTTTCTAGTTCTAGTTCTCATTGGTTGGTTGGTGGATCTAAGAGTGGTGCTTTTTGTTGTCAGCATGTTGCCCCAACATCCATGGTCTGTTTACTTCTGACTTGTTGAGTCTAATTGGACAGGAAGGAGGACGGTTTTAGATGGAAGGAGGACGGCTGGACAGATGGATAGTTGTTTAATGGATAGACACACGCACACACACAGGCAACAACACTAAGCTGTCGTACTGCCGTAGAGAGAGAGGCCTGCTTGGAGAGTGAGCGGAGGGAACAGAATGCTGAGGAGGCAGAAAGCGCAGAGGTGAGATGCATAACAACTTCCTGAGAGCACTAAGGTGTTCAGTCTGGTCAGGTCCAGATGTAGGGTCCAGATGTAGGGTCAAGATGTAGGGTCCGGATGTAGGGATAATTTTTTTTCCATTTTCCTTTTTTTTGTGAGCGGTTACAAAAACCCGGGGTGTGCTAGAATAGCCCTCTTTTTTTCTTAACATAATCCCTTTGGCAATTAAGGGCACAGCATATGCCGATAGCGTGCTAAACAGAGATAAATTCAAATTTCATTCATAAGGAGAGTAAATTGGCTTGCGTTTTAAAAATGCATGACACAGGCCCGTCGGAGCGACCCGTGGGCGCCTGCTTCGGGAGAGCAGATCCGTGGGAGCTGCGACGGAGGCCGACCTCTTTGAAATACAACAGAAATATGCACCGCCTTTTCATGTGCACTCTGTGCTTCTTGACATATTGAAAATATGTAAATCATCCAGCCTAGAATGTGCCTGTTGTGGGACACTTTTGATGACCCTCTGCGATATCTCAGGCCCCCGAAGGAGTGCCTGAAGCAGGGCTCGTCTGTGGCCTTCTACATTTAGAACCACAAAGATGGAAGAGAGAGAAAGCCCACAAAAGGGAAGCAACATTAACTCTTAATGCGGGCAAATCCTTTGTACTTTACCTTTCATTTTGGCCTCTAGGCCTTTCAAAACAGGTTTATTTGATGTGCTTTGAGTCTGTGGAGACACAAACTCTACAAAAGCACGTAACCCAAAGTTCCTTTGAAAAAAAATTAAAAAAGACGTAGACAGTGCTGTTTGAAAATGTTTCAGGGGGCTGATCGTAAACAAGATGGACACCGCATAAACAACGAGACACGCTTTCTCTAATTCTCACCATATCTCCCCAACTGAGCGTGCAGTGGCAGTACTAATCCTAGCTAGTTCAATAGCTAGCATGCCACACACACACACACACACACACACACACACACACACACACACCATCCACACCACCTCTCTCCACCTCCAACACAAATGTATTTTTATTACTGTAAGCCATTTCCATTTCTCCATCACAACAGCGGGAGCAGCGGTTGGTTCACAATCTGCCATTTGTTTATTAACAGGCTTTTAAGACGGCTTCCGTTGAAGTTTACAATTGATCAATTTATTCATTCCCTTCATCCCCTTAAATGTACTCGACATTTAATTAAAATGACTTATCACTAATCATACCAGTAATCCATGAATTGTTTCATTCAGCCAACAATTGTGTGGCAAAAGGGATGATTCAAATGCTAATAAAATAAAATGTGATGTAACATAAAATTATAACATGTTATTCACATACAATATGACAATTGTATGTGAATAACATGTTATAATTTTATGTTACATCACAAACAACAATTTGTTGTTATTTTCAGCGTAAAACATTCTGTCAGTATTTCACTTTTTTACATACAATTAATTTCATGTTTTTTTTGTTGCTCAAAATGTGTCTCTTCCCATTGATGTCCAGCTGTACTAGTGTTGTGTGATTGACTCTCCCATGCTTTACAACGACGCCCCGCAATACACCAGCAAATGCAAACGCCTTGTCTCTGGGCTCTACGTAACAGCAATAAATCGTTGGACTTAGACTTACTCTCTTTCCTGGAGGTCCTGGTGGTCCTGCTTCTCCCGATGGGCCCGGGGGTCCCTGGAAACACGGAGAACAGGACTCAGAGAAGAGCGGGTGTTGGATCAGAACACACCTCAACAATGTGCCGTATTCTGAGAGGAACTTCCCCCAAATCTCTTAGTATTCTACCCATAGGGCGGCCTCTCAGTTCACTAGTGACATTTAGAGATAAAAAACTATTTCTTTTACCAACCATGAAACAAACGCTCCACTGTCTAAAATGTTATTTATCCTACAGCACCCTTCTCCTCCCTGACATGGGCAAATATGCTGGGACATACTTTAAAACATACTTTAAAAACATACAAGAATAGCGTTTTGTGGTGGAAAGGGATTTACAGTCACTCAACTGTGTGATGGGTCTAGTGCCACTAGATGAAACCGTACCTTTACCCTCCCTCATCCAGCTCCAGTGAGCCACGGCTAAACTTTATTAAATAGTTTTAATATTCGTTCTTAATGAACCTGATTGCAGAGACAATATCAGGGTACACTCACAATGCGAATCATTCTATAACTATATTGCGTTTCATATATGAGGCGAGAGGAGGGGGCCATTTCCCTGTTAAATACAAGGCTCATCTACATTTATAGCTGTTAATATGCATTCTGATTTGTGGAGCTGAACGTGAGTTCGGATCCAAACTCTTATCCAAACTATAGCACGGTTAGGAAGAGTTTCTAGCAAGGCTATTTAGTTAGCTTTTTTAACTGATGGAACTTTAAATGCACTTCATCAAGACCTACAGTGCATCTTTCTGATGAGTAATTGTGTAAAGTTAAAGTGTGTAGGATGAATGAAACATTCATCGGTTCCCTTCCTAGCCACACTATGTACTGGCAGCATGCCCTGCAGCCCAGCTGGCAGCGTGAGATACCGCTCCTCCCATCCATTCTATTCTCTCAATATTGTAAATGAATGCAGAGTCCAACTCACAGCTTGACCAGATTCACCATCCTCTCCCTTCTCTCCGGGTCCTCCATCCGTGCCCTACAGGGTGGGGGGGGGGGGGAGAATTGCACTTTAGTTTATGTCTGCTAAAGCGTGAAGTACAGTCCCTGAGAAGAAGAAAACACCATGCAGTGTATCGCTCAAGGTGACAACACAATTTCCATGATGTCTAAAAGAGAAAAAGGGCTGTGCAGTGTTCTTATGTTGAGTGTGTGTGTGTGTGTGTGTGTGGGGGGGGGGGGGTTCTTTAAAAGAGTGATACTCACAGCGACACCGGCTTCTCCAGGAGGACCTGGGTCTCCGGGGAATCCAACAGGTCCCTGTGTTCAGATAGGGGGGGGGAGGAGGGGCAGAGATGAAGGTATTGTAGATGAGATATTAGCGGATAGAAAGACTCTGAGGTGCTGCAGAAATGTTTTTCTATACATTCATTATTATACGTATTATACGTCATATGTCATTATTATCACTATGGTTTATAATTTAGATGATAATGCATAACTGCTGAAGGGAAATACAGTTGGGAAGCAATGAAGACGTGAGCATCAGCGAAATACACTGCATGCCATTACCATATTGGTGTAAAAATATCATCTTCCGCCATGAGAAACGTCTATCAACTTTTAGAATACATTCCCGGTGGAAACAGCCTTTTTAAGAAAAAATAGCTTCAGAGTGTATGGCTGTATGGTTGAGTGTATGGCTGTATGGTTGAGTGTATGGCTGCAGCTTTAATTGGTTTAGTTTTTCTCTAGACTCACAGGGTTGCCCTTAGGACCATCGTCTCCGGGAGGTCCTTTAGCACCCGCGGGTCCAGCAGCACCCGGTGGGCCAGCCTCTCCCTTATCTCCTCTCTCACCTTTGGGTCCCTGAGCAGCAGGTGAAGGAAGACATTTTTTTTTTGACCATTTTGTATTTGTTCGGCAGTGAAAGGTGTGTGTGTGTGTGTGAGAGAGAGAGTGGTGAGGGAGCTTATCAAAGAGAGTCACCACTGACACAGACAGACTAGATCAACACAAACTAGATTTCCTCAACTGTATTGGAAGCTGTTTTGATAAAAGAGGGATGTCTGCTCTATGAAAATAAATATCAGCAAAACCACATCCGTGAACTCCTGGCTTAATATAATAACCTTTCCTAGCCATCACAGATGCTGAGCCTCCTCCTCAACAGCAGACGATGCTCTCTTTTCAAAATCCTGTTTCCAAACGTGAAGCCCGCTCAGCTTTACATGACCAAGAAGCAAGCAGGCAGAAAGCTGCCGGCTGTCCATATGTGATGGCTGCTGATTGATTGATGTGGAAACACTCGTGTGATATAAAAAGAAGAATACTTTTTGTTGTGTAAGTATTTTCTGATGTAATCCTATTCACTTTTAAGTCTGAATGTTTCCTCGCGAATCAGAGAATAGGCCATACAGTGACTGCTCTGACCACACAGTTCTGATCTCTGATAACGATGTAGCAGCAGTGGAGCTAAATACAGCCAGCATCACACAGTGGGCTCATTGCGTGCATCTCATATGTCTTTGTCTGGGGCCTGGCATGCGAATAGAGCCATGGATCTGTTGGGGGAAATTAATAAGCGATCCATCACCCCCCCCCCTCACCCCCAACTCATTAGCGAGTATGTGCGTCTGTTCTGTGTTTAGAGAGAAGAGAAGGGAGAAGATGGGGGAAGTTGAAGCTGCACAAAAGAAGAAACTTTCATGATGTAACAGTTTGTTGGAATATTGAGATGCAAAGCACTGCAGGGGTGTTCCCTTCTCCAGCGAACAGAAACATGGCAGAACAAGACGGTGGAGGTTTGTGAAGACGTGCCAACGCGGCCACACGGCCTGTGTATACAACATATCACACTACAAACATACAGGCTCTGGAGCCTTCACATGAGCAAATAGCTTCGCTTCAGTCATTGGGTAAGGCTACTACATTCTCAGCCATGTCCAGACACAGCAACTCGCCAGCGCCTTTTGGGCATTTTGAGTGGGTCGCGGAGCATATGCCAAACTTTAATCTTTAGAAAGAAGCCCATGAATTACACTCACAGCGCTGATTGCTAACCAGACGCGGTAAGCTTGCTAAACGCTAAGTCTGGGTACAGACACGCTGCTTGGCAGTGGGGTGCTGAGTAGGAGGGGGAGGGGGGGGGTACCCATGCTGAGACCACACTTAGCCTTGCTCTGATGAACACACAATGTCATATCGGTGTTCCTCGTCTCTTATTTGATTAAAGACATTAAAACCACTGGACTCTATTCTTGAGCTAAAGAAGTGCAACAACAAAACAATTGAGAGGAAACAAAGCAAACCCTCCCATGGTCACATGGTTATGGTTCACTGTGTTACTGTAAGCATGTTAAGCATACGGGCAGCGCATAACTGATGTTAACTGAATTTGTCAGTGCATTAACGCACACACACTCATGCACACACACACATACACACACACACACACACACACACACACACGCATGCATGCACACACTCATGCACACACTCATGCACGCACACACACACACACACACACACACACACACACAGGTACAGGTAGTGTACATAGATTCACACACAGTCACAATGAGAATGGAGGACTTACTCCGACTCCGGACTCTCCAGTTGGTCCTGGGTTGCCGGCTTCTCCTTGCTCACCCTGTGGTAATAGAAATGCAATCATCACACACACACACACACACACACCTACACACCTACATGCATTTATAAAATCATACATTTGCTTTCATAAGCATTATTATTAGAAGCATTTTGGTGAACACATGTTTTTGTTGCGGTATGCATATATTCATTATTCATTATGGGGGATATTAGGTGATATTAGGGGATATTAGATGAGAACATTAGCATTAACTGTCTTCGTTTATGTGTGGTTACAGAGAGCTTCTGTCCACCTATTGGTAGTGGTCTCTCTGTGCCTCGCTAACTTATCATATTCTAGGTGGTTTCTGCAGCCCAGCATTTAGCATTACGAAGCGGCCGTCTGCCAACTGGCAGTGAAATGGAGAACTCAGTTTTCTTGGAAGTGTTATAAAATCAACCCTAATCGTGTCAAGGCAGTAACCACACTGAAATACAGACTCTTGGTAGCGGCAATACCTCAGACCTATAGTGCTCTGCAATATACACTTTTATACCCTAACATTGTGATGTTCTTATTAGGATGTTCTAGCTGTGTTAAATAAGCAAATAACATAATGTATGTATATTCATAATTGTAAAAATATATATATATTTTGGGCAGTTGCATAGACAATATTCAGACAGTTTGGTGTTGGACGACAATACTGGCATAGGTCTAAAATGTCAAATGTTCTCAGAGAGAGAGAGAGAGAGAGAGAGAGAGAGAGAGAGAGAGAGAGAGACAAGAGAGAGAGAGAGAGAGAAGAGAGAGAGAGAGGGAAGAGAGAGAGAGAGACAAGAGAGAGA
>OOFB01008364.1:0-27168 GCA_900323305.1 Trachyrincus murrayi | reverse complement strand
GGTCTCGCCCCACAGGTTGGAGCCGCCGTGCATGCTGGGAATGTTGAGCACGGCGATGCCCTCCAGGGACGTGTTGCTGAGATCCAAGATGATCCCATCGCACTTCAGAAAGTACGGGAGAGCGAGAGACAGAGAGAGAGAGAGAGAGAGAGAGAGAGAGAGAGAGAGAGAGAGAGAGAGAGAGAGAGAGAGAGAGAGAGAGAGAGAGAGAGAGAGAGAGAGAGAGAGAGAGAGAGAGAGAGAGACACACACAGACAGCGAGACAGACAGACAGAAAAACACAGGGATCATGTTATAAGATATGATTCACAACTAGTCCTCCCGCTAACCTTGATCTCACAACTGTGAACTAAGATAGAAAGTTCCCATTATATATTTAAAGGTCAAGTGCCACGAGCCATACATCAGCTTTCGTGGTATCCGGGCAGAAAGGTATAATTACAAAGGCCTCCTGAGCCCGCTGAATACACACACCTGGCATGTTGTGTGTATTCAGCGTGCCAGCGGCCTAGCAGTAAAATATCTAGCAGGCAAATGCACTATTTCCATTAGTGCTCCATTTATCTTCCCTGTCATGGTTGGTGTCATTTACTGGTGATAGTAGTCTCATCTCGATTCTGTTTGATACTCTGCCAAATGTAACTAGCACAGTCACAGAGCTCCACAACCCTGCCTTTTTACACATAAGATATATGCCCACTCAGAAACAGATGAATGCAGCTAAACATACACCGTGTGTGTGTGTGTGTGTGTGTGTGTGTGTGGGGGGGAGGGGGATTTCCTCTGTTGTGTTCATCTCTAACCTCATACATCATAAACCATGTCCTCTCCAAAGTGTAGCGCAGGATGTGCACTCAGGATGTGTCACAGCGCAGAACCTCTCCGTGACTATTAACAAAAAACTGGCAATGATTAAGCTGCTGCTTGCAGAAGGCAGATCGCAGATTAGCCCTGAACATTGAGGTGTCATTATTATGATGCTTCAACGGTAAAGAAGTTCCTGTGAATAAGTGTCTAGCCACGCTGAATGAGTACAGACTTGGCCGAGCCAGACTCAAGCACAGACAACCTCTAGCTTCTCTCTTAATTGTTGAGTGGTATTGATCAGAGAGTGTGTGTGTGTGTGTGTGTGTGTGTGTGTGTGTGCACACCATGTTTTTTTAACACCAATCAACTTCGTCCCTGTGGTGAAATGGTAACCTAACTCTGTATGAGAAGCGCTGGACTGACGTCAGAATGAAGCAAATATGCAACTTCATAGAACATTCTATTTACCTACTGCAGGGAGTTGCTTTGTATATATATTATATATATTATTATATAAAACCTGTGAGACGCTTCATTTCCCTGCAACGCCTTTTGAGCAGGAGTTCAGAAGGGCCGTACTTGACAATGCAGAGAACGAAGAGCAGACATGGAGTATGATGCATGGATGAGATCACAGTTTCAACCTCTTCTCGGGGAATAGCAATTACTTCTCCACACGTTGTCGATGATAAATACATTGGGGGGGCGGGGGGGGTACTCACCTCCACTTCGATGCATTCATTAAGCTTCTTACAGGTGGCCGAGATGGTTTCCGTGGTGCCAAACTCAAAGTACCACAGCTTGTTCTTCATCCTGTGTGAAGAAGATAAAGAGAAGAGAGCGATGTCGTGGAGAACCAGTGGAGGATGAACACAACAACACGGCGGGAGGATAATACACACAGTGGTGATTCTGTCTCCCTGGCGGTCAACTGTCACATCATAACAAGGTGTAGTTGGCAGGGGCTGGGGGGGCGGACATATTGAAGCTGTCTGCTGCCCACAGCCAGCTGACCTCTGGAGACCGCCAGGACAGCTTGCAGCCGTGTGGCTCCCAAGAGGTCCAGCTCCGAGGTCGATCCGTGCACCCCAAAGCTTTACCGCAGAGGTAGTCTCACAAATCAGACTTTAGATTAATATCTAAAGTCAGATTAATATCTGAAGTCTGGTGGCAGACGAGCTCAGATCTGGGTGAACGGGGTGTTTCACTTTCTTTCGCTTCATATTTCGCTTGATAAACTCGGCCAGCAGTAGTAAGTTCAAATCAACACCGTGTAGACCGGCCAGTGTAGAAATACACGTATTAAAATCCCTTCTGAACGCTTCATCCACTCGCACGAATGAGTTTTCTCTGTAACGAAACAGGAAACAAGGCGTAACTCCGCCCCTCGCAGTTGTTGGTGGGGACAACAGTGGCTTTCTGGGTAATTAACAGCACATGTTATGATGACACATACCGCTACGATTTGCCCATCTCTCTCTAAACACAATCTTTGCCTCGTATGCCCTTGTGTGTGTGTGTGTGTGTGTGTGTGTGTTTGTCAGAGGCAGCAGAGATGACTGCTGCGTTCTTCACAACGTCCAAACCAACAACAACCCACAGCTTTGCCAGCTTGCTGCTTCGTCTCGGCCCCACAGACAGGTTTTGTCGCTATGGTGACCCGTCGGTTTTCCCATGTTTGCCATTGAGCAATGGACTGAGCAAACAGCCAAGGTGAGGTGAGTCAAGTATCTGCTTGATCGAGCTGCTAATGTCCCGTCCCCCCCCAACACAACATGATGCCGGTCTTGATTGGGTTCGGTCGCGGGTATTTCCAGCTTCTTTGAAGGGTGCTCCAACATACGCTTGTTTGAGGGAAAAACACTTTGACCTATTCACATAAAAACAGTCTACTGCCGGTCTTGATCACGCTGCTATAGGGCTAGACAGGTAATGACGTGGTGCTATTGTGTTATCATCGTTAAGGTTAGCGGGAGGACTACCGTTGAGCTGATCATGACAACGTGGATGCTTACACAACACACTCCGTGGTACCGTGTGGGCACACCGGTACCGGTGCCAGCGCAGTACCGAGAGACACAGACATGTCTTTTTATGTCATGTCATTAAGACATAGAAAAAGTAAGAAATATGACTCACTACTTTGGTTTATGGTTTACTTATGTAAGAACTAGTTGAATAATAATTTGTTCAATATAAATATAATATTAACATTATTAACATTATGTTTCCAAGGTGTATAACCTAATTAACTTCTACTTGACAAACCCCCAAAAACATTTCTTTGGGTCTGATTCTCATTCGTTGACATGTTTGTTTTCATGTATGTTTTCTTTTGATGATTCATTTATAGTTTGCATGTGAATTTTGTGTCTGCTCTCTTTAATATGTATTTATTTAGCGTAGTTAGTTTAGTGTGTGTGTGTGTGTGTGTGTGTGTGTGTGTGTGTGTGTGAGTCCCTCCACTCAGCATGCAGGCCACCGTCTGCATGCTGAGTGGAGCGGAGGGAGAACGGAGCGGGGTGCAGGGGACTGGGTTCACACGCTGGTTCACACTGGTGCTCACACTCACAATGGAATGGAAATAAGCACACAAACGAATGGGCCTATTGAATCCCTACCTAATATCCATACAGTAGGCCTGCTGTATTGATAGAGGTGGCACCACAGTACGCAGTGGTGGTGGTGGTGGTGGGTGGGTGGCTAGAGTAGATGTTATGGAAACATAGTTCAGGGGGTGGGCGTACTCACCCGGCCTTGTGGCTCGCCCTCCAGCATGCTATCCTTCCCCTGAGATAAGCATCTCCATTAATTCCCCGCAAGAGCAGTGACCCCTGTGACCTTTGCCCCCTACTGCCGCAACCTACCAGTAGAGTAAAGATGTCAACAGAACACGTTTCAAGCACTCATAATTGCTAGGTTAACCCATTGCTGGTAAACAGCAGGATAGCTAGGATAAGATGCTACACGATGCTACAGTACTATTTTTAAGTGCCGGGACGTGTGAACATACAAGTGCTGAGGATCCAGGAGGGGATGGGATCCTGCAGAAACCAACGTAGCTCTCTGGTACAGCTAATGGATCTTGGCCAGTGATAGTTGAGCCAGAAAGGCCTGCCATTGTTATGTGTGCATTTACATAGAGGAGGGTGGGGGGGGGGGGGGGGTTAAGAAGACAAATCCAGTGAGTGGAATCTGATCTGTTATCTCTGTTAATCCAATCAGCTGCTCAGTTCCCAGCGACCTCTGCTTCAGGACTATGTAAAGTTGGTTATAAACTAACACTGATATCAAGGGGACTCAATGGTACAAAAATGAAATTTTTTTGCTCTGGGATCAAGAGAAACCCATTGTCCACTCAATGGACAATGAGTGAAATGCAATTTGCACCCATGGACGAACCTGCACTATAATACTTGTAGTAGTTACACGTCAAAGGTTTGCAGTTACACATCTATCTGTTTGGGGCTGAGAGAAGTTCACGCAGAACTCAATTGTATGTGTGAATCCCATGTTTACAGCTACAAATATATGAGTACAAATCAAACCTACGAGTACAAATACTTTTGTCCCACATTTAACCGCTTCCTCCTGAATAGCCAAGATTAATCTGACTATCCGATCAGGAATATCACTTCTATCTGGAGATGAAAAATATGTAAAAATATATCCAGTAAAAATATATCCAGTTAACCTTAATCTATTTATCTACAATACTTTGACCCCATTTTGATTCCATAGTCAGAGAAACATAAAACAAATGTAATAGTGCCGGGGTGAGACGACAGGCATAGGAAGGAAGACTGGGATACAAAATGCACTCTATCCCCCAGGGTGCAATGCAAATTGTTGGGATAACCCAAAGTGATCAGCAAATGGGGGGGTGTCATGCCCTTTGACCTCAAGAAGACCCATGACTGAATAGAAAGCATTGTATAGTGAATAGTAGGTGAGTAGGTGTACATCAGCGAGCGGGTCTGAACACTTTAATTAAAAGATGACTCATCTCATCTCAATATGTTGCCAATGAATAATGTATTCTACTTATTGTTGCTGGTGGACTAAAACATTAGACCACGGGTCATGTGATCACTGTCTGTAAGATGAATACCTCCAGTGATGAGGTGCATACTGTCAGAATGTCATTAATAACTTGTTCAGTCCAGGACATTCCTTGAGGAGCTAAATCCCTTCCTGAGGGCCCTCTCTACCCTATGGTGATATAACCTTTGAACCTACAGTGTCAAACGTGTGTGTGTGTGTGTGTGTGTGTGTGTTGCTGTTGTTGAAACAGAGCTTAAGGAGCACACAAGCAGGGAGTCATGCCTGTGTCCATTGTGACGACGAACACAGGCGTAGACGAAGGTGAAGATTACTCAGACGTCACATCTGATTTAGGGGACCTTTCACACCTAAAGTCTGGTAGATTAGGTCGCAAGTATTTTAATTTCAACTTGCGAACATGAGGCTTTTCAAAATGTGTCTCAGTTGAGTTTACGAGACAGGCTCAGACGACAGAAAAAGAATGTTTCCTCACAGCTCAAGATACAATTTAGTATAACACGTGGACAGTGCCACACAAGCAAGTTGAACACAGCGGTCTCCATAACGAGGGTCAGCAAAAACCAAGCATGAGGTTAAATTGAGTGCTTTGTATTGTAGCCACAAGAAGACAAAAGAGGAAGTCCAGAATGGATTATGGAATCGTTTTGTGCTTATGTTAATTGGTTTTAAGACGTAGCAATGACAGTAGGGCTATACAGTACACTATACAGGATATCAAAGTGTCGTTCTCCTTTGAGCGTGACGAAAAGTATGTCTCCATAATTGTTGCTATTCTATGCTGACATATCTTGCATATATAATGCGCTACATAGTCTCGCACTGGCAACGCATGCTTTTCATTTTAAGTCTGCAGTTTATGAATTTAATGTGGGTTTTTACGAAATATAAGTCACGGATAAATTGCTGCCAATGCTGACTTGGCGTCATTGAGAGAATCTCCAACAGCACAGTGCAACGATTCCTCACCCTCGTATGTTCTGAAAAGCTTCAAGGTCTCTGGTGCAACCAGTCGATAACACTCTTAACAAATCGAACTTCCAAGAGACTTCAAAGTCAAAGCTGCATCGAACTAACCACATTCGACAAACATTGGTGGCCTCCGGCAGTTTAGCAAGCCACCCTAAGGATTAGCAAATACGTTTTCTAGGACCAAGTGTGCACACTGTCGCATGTCAGTTAGCTGTTTAACCGCCTGGCTGAGTAGCACATCAGATCACGCAATCCAAGACAACAATCCACAGCAGGGAAGCGTGTCCTTAAACACGGTGAACCGTGGGCTCGAAGTACAAAATAGAAAGTCAACAGATGATTAAACCAATACCTCACTCTTCTCCTTTTGCGGTGACGCGACACATTGTTTAAAACACAGTCATCACAGTCTCGACAGGCTTATTCTGTTATGTATTGTAATTAATTAAGTAAAATGAATGAAACTCGCTTTTTGTAGGAACACAAGGGCATAATAACAAAAGCCAGAATCGCAAAGCACTGTATTTGATCAACTGGTGTCTGTGTTTTCAGCTCAGTTTCACTTGTATTAGTCATATGTAGGTTAACACAGGGTCACCGGTAAAATGAAATGTACGAAATGAAATATATTCAAATGAGGATTTGTGTGTGAAAGTAAAAGTGTATTGCACATTAGGTGTGTATCAGTCCCGGTACAAAGCAGCAGTCATGGTTGATAGTGAAACACTGTGACGGGTGTGCGTCCCCCTGCCAGAGTTTGAACAGGATTTGGAACAGAGGTTGGAGGGTTGATGAAAAGCCAGAGGACTTACAAACGCTGAAGGCAACAGGGAGACAGTTTTAAAACATACAAACATAAATCTGTCACACGACGTACGTTTTGACACAATTTAGGACGCTTGCCTGGCCCAGAAGTACTTGGTGATTTCGTCATTTTTGTAGTTTGACTATTGTAAATGTTTCAAATTTTTAAGTAATTTTAGATAATTAGAGGAACTCTCACACTTACATCTCAATTTCTTTCGTCTGACATTTTACCGTTAGGTAAAGCTGCTGAACACCACACACGTGTTGTAAAAAGTGAATGTGTAATGTCAAAATAAAACCAGATTCTTATCTTTCTGAATGCCAGTTTAACACTTTCTAGAATCTGTGTTTCCGAAACTGTGAGAAATTGGAAATTAAAATACAAACGGTAATTAATAATGGCTAATGTTGCTAAATATCACTTTCGCCAACTTAAATAGTTTCAATAGCAGGACTTCGGAGCACAACACACACACACAACATTGTGTCTAAAACAAATGTGAAACAGAGAGCACAACGCTACGGGCAGACTGGCGTGGGACGCTGTGTTTTTTTGCACAAGCTGCCGGCTGCCTATCCAACCTGTTGTCTTTTCTATTGGACTCTGTTTCAGATGATGACTCGGCCCCCCGACGCAACTCTGGCAGGAAAACGATAAAGTACCCGGTGCAGAAGGCAGGGCCGGGCACGGTCGGCCGAAGAAGCGGCGACCCTCTCTTGCCGCGAGGACACGCAACTGCAGGGACCAAACGGGGAGGTGTCTGATCTCACACACGAGGTGTCAGCCCTCCTCCCTCCTGCCGACACACTAACTAACTAACTAACCCCCCGAAGCCACTTCACTGCCATGGGTGTGAATGTTTAATGAGACAATCAGTGGACGATCATGTCACATCTTGGCGAAGGCTCATGGGAGCTTGTTATAAAAGTGTACTATGACGTAATCTCCGATGGCATTGTTTTCCAAATAACATTTTGTATGAGAAATACGAAATATGTAATAAGCAAAACACAACACTGAGCGCACTCGTGCGTTGAGTCCTGGTAGCCACGGTGAATTCTGACTCCGAGACAATTCAAAGCCTTACGATTAGCAATTAAAATTAGCATCACTCCAGCAAAACAAGCAAGTCCCTCGCTGGGATTGGCTCTTCAGGCGGCATCACGGTGAAGCTGGGAAACGGAGCGTCCGCTGCTCTTAACCTCACAACCTCCATTGTTATTGTAATACAGGCAACAAAAGCAACCAGAGCCCCTTTTTTTCTCATCACCACACAAGAGCTATTCGACACTTCCTAATCCAAAACTTCCTCTCCCTGCCCCCCACCAGTGTTGAAAGGCACACACACACACACACACACACACACACACACACACACACACACACACACGCACACAGAGCTAAGAGCATTGTGTTTGAAGCACCATTAACACCTGGGCTAGGGGCTTCTTGGGGTCCGGCTACTGCTTCTTCTTTAAACTGACGGAGCTCCATAGACAGGGGCGTTGCCACTCAAACGTCCCCGGCAACAGGCCCTCTCCTCTGGGGCCGGAGGGGGAGAGAGAGAGGGGGCTGGGGATGATCATTACATGAGGTTGTTTGTCTCGGTAGAGTGGAGGAGAGGTGGATTATATCAAAACCAAATGGTGTTTTCAGAATAAAAGCGAGATTTAAAAAAAATACATAATGCACGAGAATTTCATTTCAGGATAGTGACAGTACGGATATTATGGATGCAACAGTATGGATACATCTTTTAATCCTATCCGCTATATCCTTTCGGAAATAATGACACAACATCAAAAGCAGGAGAATAGTATAGCTACCATCAAAGTATCTACCTTTTCAAAGAGAAGAAGCAGAAAGGTAATGTCAGTCCTCGTCAGTACTCTGGAGTGGTGGATGGGGTGGGGGGGGGGGGTGCTGAGTGGTGATTTAGGATTTCAGCAGCCTCATTGGTCCATAGTAATGGATCTGAACATGTGTGTGTATGTGTGTGCATGCCTGCGTGTGTGTGTGTGTGTGTGTTTGCGTTATAGGATGAGCAAGGTGACGGAGACAGACAAACCGTGGGAACGGAGACAGACAGGCGGAGACAGACAGCGCACTGAGCCGGGCCTGTGTGCGTCCGCAGGCAGCTCGCCGCTCTTCAGCTCTCTGCCTGTTGCCAGGTCAGAGGTGAATCCTCCACCACTGAGGTCCTATCACCCATGGCGAGAGGCTGCAACGTTTCTACGCTCAAGGTCTTTCAGTTTAAATTGGCATGAAAACCGGCAGACACTTAGGCGGCCAAATGCATCAATCAGACAACAATGAAACAGTTACGAATGTCCATCAACTGTCTGGTCGGCGGTGAAAAGCAAAAGGCCCAGTGGGGAATCTGTAAACATACGGACCATTTTAGAAGATCATTTTGATGTACATTTCCATAAAAACTACCTTTTTTAATCGTAAAACTATTCCATAATGGAAATGACATCACGGACGTCCATTCTAAAGACCACTATGAACGCCTGGACTGAAAGGCTGTCAGTGCAGTCAGTGAATCAATGAGACGTACTCATGTATCCAAAAACACTCGTTATCCAGCTGAACACAAATTGTAATCAGTAATGGTTACTTATGCTACGTGTGTATTTATTCCACTGGAAATGCAACAAAGGTAAGAAGCTCAATCAACAGCAATGAGAAAATATGTAATTATCCTAAATAAATGTTTGATGCCCTGAAAACAGGCCGATTAACTGCACATCATTAACCATACTGTAAACCTCGTATTGTCCTAAGGAGTTCAAGATGAGTCAACACTTCGTCAACCCGACCTCATTATGGAGTCACTCTGAGCAAACTGGTCTGAAATGCCACAGGTCTGAATAGAGCTATATAAATGCAGCACATTTACCAATCACATGTCTATTAAGAAAAGTGTGGCTATGTAGGAAGCACCTCTAATTGAAATAATGTGGAATAATAATATTTGAGTTCCATACGTTGGGTTTAACCCTCTGAGCAGATGTGGCCCAACACACAGGCAAGTAAACT
This sequence comes from Trachyrincus murrayi, assembly GCA_900323305.1. Classification (NCBI taxonomy): domain Eukaryota; kingdom Metazoa; phylum Chordata; class Actinopteri; order Gadiformes; family Macrouridae; genus Trachyrincus; species Trachyrincus murrayi. The sequence continues at coordinate 17,477 of OOFB01008364.1, read as the reverse complement.
GTGTGTTGGGTTTAACCCTCTGAGCAGATGTGGCCCAACACACAGTTTACTTGCCTTGCTAGTTGCTTGCCCTTGTCCAACTCTCTTGTTTCCCTCTCCTTCTGAAGCGCCCTCCTACTGAGAACTATTGAGTCTGTTCTGGATGACGTCTATGGCTGAGCGGTTCATTCGGTTAGTTCAAGGCATCGCTTCTGTGAGGCCCTTCTACTGAATTAACAACTTTCTATTTCACCTTGGATTTCTTTGAAGAGTTTGAGTCTCAGGCTAGCTGAATCACTGTACCGAGTGTCGCAGCGAGCCGAGCGCACACGCGCACACACTAACAACCCGAAATAATGAATTATATTATTATTATTATTATAAGGAATTATGACATTTACAAGCTGCACCTGAACTGCTCCCACTTTCTGTAAAAAAGCTGTGGTTTCTAAAAAGGGACTCCAGACTCCATACAACTATATCCATTATCTTGTGTCACAACTATTATTCTATCTATTCTCTTGTCATTGCCAATATCGACTAGGGCAAAAAACAATGTGTCCTCTGTGTAATTGTTTCGTGCTGTGATTCATCAATTCCCAGTATGGCTAGCCCACCAGAGTCTGGCGGACATCTTCTGCACCAAGTAAGGGATTCTGTTTCCATGACCTTGTCAGAATAATGGGAGAATCCATATCCATAATCCTTTTACCATCATTGTTGTGAGGCATTCAGGGCTTTCATTTTGTTCGTTGTTTGCAAATTCAACGTGCTAATTTCAGGCCAGGCTTTTCCATGTTTGACAAGTGGGTAGTCTGCGTGTTTCCACCTCAGAGCGACGTGGTCCCCGTCTGGGTGTGCCATCGCTGCTTCAGCCAAGCACATTTAGGTCCAAGCCAGGATGCGCCAACAGCTCACATTACACAAAAACACAGAAGCTGACACAAGCTCACGTCTGCTCACGCCTCCTATTGTGCTTTTGAACTCGAATCCAGCGATGTCCAAATCGTCTGGTTTGTTTGTTGTGCTACATATTCACGCATTTCATGTTGTACCTGCTGTTGAACTTCTCTGGGTGTTTTTCTCGCATCAGGTGAAAGCGGTGGGCGATCGAGGCATCCTGCATCGGAGCGAGAGAGAGACAGAGCGAGAGAGAGAGAGAGAGAGAGAGAGAGAGAGAGAGAGAGAGAGACGAGAGAACAAACCATTAGCTGGAGGTCTGGCCCAGAGCTCAGGCTGACACTAAAACCCGCCACAGAGCCACGGTTGAGGAAGTCAAACATGGCTGCATGTTATGCCGGAGGATGGGCGCACTACGCCCATCCTTAGATATAACAGATATCCTTCTCTTTTTTGAAGTGCCTCAAAAAGTATGCAGGACAGCGTTAGCTGCCCCGGAGGGTATGCAACCTAACTGTTGGCTGTTTGTTCAGTGACAACATTTGCCTTTCAACTGCAACCACAAAGTAGGTCTACAAATCAACTCGATGACGTCCATCGCATTTAAATGCTTTTAAGGGACACAGAAGCACTCATGATGTCTGTATCATTAACTCTTTGTTGTGATTGATATTTGTAATACTAGTACAACTAGCGTCACATCCCTCACACACAATAAAAAAGCTACAATTGTTTGTTCTTCAATGGAAAACTGTGTTTTAAAAGCTGCATGTATTGCATTTTGGAAATTGTTTCAGAGTACAGGTGGATAAAGAGAAGGTGACTTCATGCAATAACAAGAACTACAAAGGTAAACGATGACAAACTCTTGGAAGGGAAGCAGACCTAAATATTGTGCAACACACTATATAAAAGAATAGTGACGACATATATATTCTGTATCCATAGGATGCAGCCGTATCCATTATGACATGACAAGTTAAGAAGTGCTGAGTAGTTCAGTGTGTGACATGAGACCTCTGCTGAGTCAAAACGCCAGGAGGGTGGGCCCAGCGAGGAGAAACTGCCCTCCCTTGTGTGTGTGTGTGTGTGTGTGTGTGTGTACAACCCTCTGACCTCTAGCATTGGGCAGAGATGGATGGAACACCCATCAGTTACCGGGGACAGCCACCTGGCTGTGACCTCATTCACCGACACCTATTCAAACGCTGGGGTCAGCGCTGTGGCACGACTACCACCACACAACAGCACAAGTCATTTCCCAAACCTCACTTCATTCAGAAAAACGTCATTTAATGAATTATACAATTGTTGTTTTTGCTGTGAATCTTAAAAGTACAAAAAAATGTATAATGCCAACAATGCGGCTCATTGCTGATGGTCGAGAACATTGAGCTTATCCTGCATTTCAAAATAAAAGGCCTCAAAACTAACACTGATAATATCCGCAAACCAGGATTGCATTGTGACGGCGGGCTGACCTCTGTCCCCGTCCTATTGGACAGGGTTCTACATAGCAAGGTGGAGCAGCAGCAGGCACTTGGATGCCTGAGTGGATGTAATCAGTCGGAGCAGACAACCCTTTTAGAGCGACCCCACTTAAGGAGATGACCGGCGGCCTGAGCTTGACCAGAGTCCTCTCTGCGCCGCTGGACGGAGCCTGCCGGGGGTGGGGTGGTGATCCGTCTTTCCGGCAGAGACGCATCGATCACGTGCATGAAGTGCAAACTAAGTTCAGGACGCAGGCCACCCAATCCCCATCCAGCAGATACCATCTACTGTACTGTACTGTCAATCTAACGCTTAACACACGACCGACTTGGATGTGATTTACACACACGTGAGGAGCGCGTGGTTGGACGCGTGCGGTAACCAGAGCACGGTGTTCGGTCGGTCGGTCGCTGGTAGGCTGGGTGCAAAGTGTCACTCCTCCGCTTCAGTGAGTCAGTGATATTATCAGTCTTCCCGGAACACCGCCGGCTAACGAGGACAGGAGGGGAGGGGCTGCGTTTGAATGCCCTACAGAGACAGGAGGCAGGAGACCTTTAGCCCATATGCAGTAATACGAGGTGGCATACATGAACACCCGACAAAGAGCGAGATGAAGATGTTGAAGATGATGGGACACGGTGGCACGGCTCGTCTGAACAACTCCTACAGAAACCTTATTTACCCCTCGGGCGTCGCGTCTACTGAGAAGCGCTGCCGTGATAAATCAATGGAAGGTGCTTCAATTGTGGATGGCGAACAACTCACCACTTTCACTTATACATGATGACATCATGCCTTTGATTGTTTTCGATGTACAAAGACAGGGTTCGTGACGTGGAGCACATATTACGGCGAGTTGATGAGTGGTGCTGACAGCGACGCAGCGTTCTTAGTGGCGCTCTGGTTTACAGCAGCCCGGCGATGTACAAGTAGGAAGAACTGAAGGGGACTGGGTCCTGTAGGGTCCTTCAGAATCGCCGTTAGGGTGAAATTCATTCAAATTGTAGCAGGGTTGAATGAGCCTGAGTGAACATTATGATGAATACTTTCCTGAATTACATGAGAGAAGAGTTCATACCTGAACAAGACTCACGGACGTTCACAGCATATAGAAGATTCAAGATTCAAGATGTTTATTCGTCATATACGTACATACACGGGGTGTGCAGTGAAATGAAAAAGTGGCAACAGAAATGTGCAAAAGGCAACAAGAAGGCTGGCTTATTCCTCTTTGCTATTCTAACATAACATCAAAATAATTCCAAAAGAATCCAAAAGAATATGGAATGAAATGCTATGATGAAAAATAGTGGTGGTGCTAATATAATATAATAAATTAAAATGAAATTAGAAGTCAAGTCGATGATGACATCATCAGCCGAGCGGTAGGAGAGCCGCCATGACGGCCGCGGTCTTAACAGTTAAAAGCACCCGTTAGGTGCTGTGGGCCTCTGGACGCCTGGCAGCCTGCCCGCTTTGTGCAGGTGTTCCCGAGAGCGAGCGGAGCGAGGAGAGCCGAACGAACACGGGTGGACAGTTCCCCGGTGACACGCGTCCTCTTCTGTCAGCCTGAACATGTACCATCCCGGTGCCTCCATGGAAACCAAAGCCCAGATGCTTTGGCCAGTCACGTCTACCCCGCTGCTGTCCTTGTGGACTCCACGGTGGCGTACCTGGATCCCCATGGCGGCCGCTAACCCGCCTCAGCTCCACTGGAGCCACTGTCGCGTCTAATGAGTGTCCCGCTGCCGTAATGATCAGTGGAAGGCTCTCCGCGGACACCGGAAGCTTCAATTCAGGATGGCGAACGCCAGCGTCAACTCAGCGCTTTCACTCAAACTCGATGACATCGTTCTTTGTACATTGATGGATCAGGCAAACGATTCGTGACGTATAACGTCACGCGGCGTTTTCAGTGGAGCCCCGAGGTAACGCAGCCTGTCTTAACACACAGTCACCTCCGTTTAACCAGGGCGGTTAAAGTTTAACCGGGCGGCCGGACACATCACATGACCTCCCAGAACCCCAGCCCAGGACACAACCAGATCCATTAGTGCATTTTGGTGACCATGTTAAGTAAAGCCCAGAGCCTGGGATTCCACCTCCCTGGGTCCAAGGTACAGCAACAACAACAACAACAACAAGTGGAAAATGTCAGGTTTTAGAGCTTCCCAGAGCAAGGAAACAGCCCTCGTAATGGCCTGAGACAGCTCACCAAGGTCAGGCTATTCATTCCAAGGGGAGGCTTCCAGCCCAGCGCCAGGATTGTTTATACCTCACCGCTGTGCTCAAAGTTCAAACCATTTAAACTTTAACCTGTGTGACATTGACCTTTCCAAGCATGCCCAGACAGATTACGGGTTTGTGGGTTTGTGTGAAGTGAAAAGACATGTACGCAAGTTATATACTCTATATTTACTCCTATGCCCCTTTGCTACATCCGAATAATAGATTTGTAAATTCTTTGGTTGAAAAGAGAACACATAAATAAGAACGTATGCTTGTGATTCTTATTCACGGTATTATTTGTCCTGTGATTTTACATGTGCCATGTAAGGCACTTTGTAAACTGTGATTTAGAAAGGTGTCACCATTGCATGCACACTTTGGACACGGTGTCTGCCTGTTCATAGGGATATGTAAATATATGGACACGGTTTCTGCCTGTTCGTAGGGATATGTAAATATATGGACACGGTTTCTGCCTGTTTATTCCATCAATGCAACCGGGCAACAGCTCATTCACAGAGTTATGTTAATATAAAGTTTATTTTATTATCTTCTTTATTTTCTATATTTATCTTATTATTATCTTGTATCTTGTATATATGTTGTATTGTATTGAGTCTTGATTTCCCTTTCTTTTGTATATGCACTGTAACACCTGAATGAAGTGTTACCTTGTCTTATTGTAATAATTGTATTACCAACACCCACAAGGATGAACTGAGAACACACTGGACATTGTGCTAAGCAGCATTACTTGTTGGCTGCCTCCAGTGCCATGTCACACACACACACACACACACACACACACACACACACACACACACACACACACACACACACACACACACACACACACACACACACACACACACACACACACACAGTGCTTATGTGGCCTTTATTGTGGATCTGCTGTTTATCTGTGTCACTTGCAATCATCTTTTTTCTACATTGCACCTTCCAGAAAGACTAATAGGCCAATGTGAGTGTGTGAGTGTGTGTGTGTGTGTGTGTGTGTGTGTGTGTGTGTGTGTGTGGCAGGAACTCTCAGAAGGGACATCTACACGGATGGATCCAATTTGATTTTCCCCTGCCCTTCGCTTGTTTTGACACAACAGCTATCTGCCATCATGAACCCTGAATAGTTGTGACAAATCGGTGCTCCCAAGACAGCATTGATTTGATCCCAGACAGATGCATGCTGGGATTGCGTGACATTAACTACCTACATGAACACCTGGTTAAACGTGGCCGCCCACCAGATGGGGTGCACGTGACGTGACAGATAGAACATCTTTTTTTGGGGGAACAGCAAGCTGCCAGGCAGCATTACTGCTCTGAGACAAATAGCGATCGCACACCATTATATCAACTACCATCTTCAACCAACAACCAACACGTTGGACAGGTTCCATCCTGGTAGGGCAGCATTTCTAAATAATTTGCTTTGTAAAGTAATTAGTTTTTAGAATAATCCAGGGATACAAAAGTTAATTTCCTTGTATCATTACCACCCAGTTAACTGTTACCAATGAACCAGTATTAAACTGGTTCATTAAACTGGTTCATTACACTTTAAATGTCACTGTGAATGTATTACAGTACAAAGGATAAGGAATTTAACAAATGTGCAATGGTTAAAATGTGTTTCATTCACACACACTGTCTCACAGCATAACATTATCACCAAGTAAGTAATAGTTTGTGCATGGTGTTTTTCTACATCTCTTTCTTGCAGCATGGATGGAAAGTCACACACCTAAATGCTTCAAAAATCGGCACGCAAGTCCTGGCACGCATTGTCCCAGATTGCATTGGGGCAACGTGATGTAGCTCTACACTCCAGCACTCCAGCTCTAGTTCCTCTGGAGTGTTTATCCAGCCGGACAGAGTCCTGTACCCCATCACCTGGACCTGCTGTTGCTGCACAGTCCACGTCAACATCTGGACTTGGATCTCTGAACATCTTGTCAAGGAAGAATCCCTTGTTCTCGGTACCAAGGACAACATGACCCGAACTACCAAGGCTGAAAATACTTTTGATGATTAGCCTACTTTGTCAGGACGTCTTCACCTATGGTTAAGACTACTTTCAGGGCATATCTGGCCAGAACAATTTGTCTGGTCCAAAACCTGGCTTTGTGGATGATAATGCCCTCACCATCTCCGGAATGACCTGAATACATGGGAGTTATCCAACTTCACTTGGAACTCCTTCAGCCGATAATGATATCTGAGGACAGAGAGGCAGAAATGGACGCAAGCAACATGTGTGTTGATAAAAACGGCATCACGCTCCGATCGTTCCTCAACCTGGTGTGTGTGATGTGTGAATCTCACAGCTGTCTCCGACCACTCCTCCAATCACTGCACTTCTGCTGCCAAGGACAGAATAAACAAGAAAGGCAGCTGCATCTCTTGGCTGTTGGCGAGTCCAAAGCCGTATGATTGGGTCTTGTTGTTTTATGGTTTGATTGTACGACTTGTATTCTTAGAATTTGTAGAGAACCTATATTCATGTATTTCAGTTCTCACAAGCTTAACACGACACTGATATCTCTATCTTCTCAGGCTGAGCTAATGGATAAGCCAATGGATGGAAGAGGCACCTCCTGGTCATCCTACTGTGACCAAAAACGCAGCTGTGCTCCACGCACATCTATAAGGCGGATCTGCTCTTCATATTTCATCCTCTACTCCATACTCTACAATACATGAGAGGGTTAGCAAATTAAATACACCTGCTGCGAGTTATTATTCCACTTGTTGCAAAGCACAAAATCATGGTAAGAAACAAGAGTGTTCAAAATGTAATCATAACATAATTTACAATTGTTCCAATAACGTATTCCTCCTGTAATCCAAAAAAAACAACACAATTGTGTCTGTCCGTCCATACCTCTGAACACACACACACACACACACACACACACACACACCTGCACACGTCCCCATGTGTCACACAGTATGTGTGCATGAGAGAGAATGATGTTTGGATTGATGCATGCTGACACATTCACACACAGGTGGGCCCAGCATGGGAGACAAAGCTGGACAAGAGTAATGGCACTCGGGGGGACGGAAAGCGTTCCAAAAGTCTAACCATGTGTTCTCTCTCGCTCTCTTCATTCCCCAAACTCTTTTGCCGGCAGCAACACACCAATGTCCCCTCTATGCCGCTACAAAATCTCACCGTGATCATCTGTGACGTTTGCCATCGCCCAGAGCTGCCCGTGTGATGGGGGACATTTTGATCTTGCCATTTGAAGTTTATTGCAGGGGGATATATGTGACGCCCAGGCCGGCAGGAAGAGAACAGAAAAACAGAGGAAGCTACAGCATCAACAAGATGTTGACGACGCCCCTTGATCTCTCTCGAACGGTCCCTCTATGACACGAACCACTGCTCCATGGGGTCATTAAGACCATAGTCATACTGAGTGGGTACACGAACCACTGCTCCATGGGGTCATTAAGACCATAGTCATACTGAATAGGAACGGGGGGGAAAGAATCGAGTATCGGGATTACAACGTTTTCGTTAGTTGTTTTTTTACACAGAAACGTCAATGTAATCTTAGTGGAATCGTTCATTTTTCTGCTTTTGGATTGTTCATTGTTCGGTTATTTCAAATGAAAATGTAAAGTTTTAAATACATTTGAATGCATCACGCATATATATATATATATATATATTGTATTATATATATATAAGTAAAAAAGCCACACGAAAGATAAGATCTCCCAAATATTTACAGCATCGCAAACCATATCGTTAATATGGGATCATTAGCGATGGCGGGTGGGTCCATCTGTAGCCGTGTCAGAACAGTCGGTAGCAGAGGAGCTGGAGGTAGCGGCTGCGATGGTGTGACTCAAAGGAGTCCACATCGCTGCCAAAGTGTGAGTGTGTGACGACGTGCACGTGACAGGACGAGCATGTGGCTCTCTGGACGGATGAAGCATCAAGGTGTGCTGCTGCTTGCCTTCGAGGATGTGTGTGTGTGTGCGCGTGTGTGTTTATGCATGTGTGTGTGTGTCTATTATGTTGTGTGTTTACACACACGTCTCTTTTTTCATGGGAGTGTGCCTAGATGTGTGTGTGTGTGTGTGTGTGTGTGTGTTTGTGTGTGTCTACGTTGTGTGTTTGCACAAACATGTCTCTTGTTTTTTTCATTGGAACGTGCATAGGTGTGTGTGTGTGTGTGTGTGGGTGTGTGTGTGTTTCTGCATGTGTGTGTGCACATGTGCGTCTGCCTGGGTACCAATGGAAGTGTGCTCTTGAATGCTGTTTTCCTCCTTAAGACCGGCCAGGTGTCACTCAGCACGGCCATTCATTACCGTGGTAACCTGGTCCGAAGCTGGCAGCGTCTCACTTCCTGTCACTGATACTTCCCCTGACCTTCAGTCACTGCCAGAACTACTCCTTCTCCCAACTGATGCACACGTGCACACCCACGTGCATGCACACACAAACACACACACACACACACACACACACAGCTCTTCTCCTGAGACCTGCTGTGTTGTCTGAGAAAGCCCTGATGCAGCGGTGCTTCCAGTATCAGAGTTGCCAGGCTTGGGTCCAACATCACCTTCCTGCTTCTGTATGAGGGTGACAAACTATTCACAGAATGGAAAGAGTGCTGCTCTTATTACACCTGTATAGCGTTCTAGCCTCAAACTTAACACAAAGAGAAAGCTGAGAAATATGTTTGGTGTACAACACACACACTTACACTTGGTGTAAGTGTGTGTGTTGTGTGTGTGTGTGTGTGTTTTTCCGCATGCTCTGAATTCTGTTGAAAACCAGAATAAAATATGGCATTTGGATTACAACTGAAAACAATGTTGCAGATATGAATCACCAATCCAAATCTGATACCAAGACAATATGAAACATGACAGATATCAAATTAAAAAAAGGACGTGATTTGCTTGATATCCTATCTGTGTAAAACATATTTAACTAAATGTAATATTTATCACTTTGTCTTTGTCTGTATTCTTTGTTGCAGTTGGTCTGATTGTACAGCGTTTTTGCGTCTATGAAAAGCGCTGTCAATATCGCAAATAAGCTCAAATAAGCTCAAATGCCGACAAGTGACACAAATGAAACAAGTGTTACCAGCTGCTACCAGGAGCTGCAGGACAGTAGGACTGCAGCAGTCATCAGAGAGACAACATTAGGTAGGTGAGAGCAACGTGCCGATGCTGGACGTCATACCATGTGTTGTGAAGCTATGCATGGTGTCATGCGTATGCATCTCCTGCCATGCATTCATTCTCTGCTGCTTTGACGAACGCACATATTATTATGCTGCGCAACCCAGATCTCCTTCACAACGAGCACACACGCAGAAAACACACACACACACACACACACGCAAACATGCAAGAAACACACACCACACACACGTGCGCAAACAGAAACACACACACACACACACGTGCGCAAACAGACAAACACACATATAAACACACACACACAAACATGCAAGAAACACACACCACACACACGCACACACACGTGCACAAACAGAAACACACACACACACACACACACATAAACAGAAACACACACACACACTCACTCACACATTCACTCACTCAATGCTCAGCCATATATTTCTGTGCATGCTGCAGGTGGCTCAACTTCCTGTTTGCAACTTGAGGCGGCATCTTTAATGATGCTGACGTGGTATGATTTCCTGTCCTCACATTTCTCTCACGACATTCTTTCCAGGATGGGGGTCAGAAGCAGCCACCTTATGAAATAACGTCTGCCTGGGGGTTATCCGGGGTCAAAACCATGCTTCAAATTATATATACAGTATATATAACGTTTTTTATATATATATATATATATATATATATATATTTATATATACATTTACTGACAAAAGACTAAAATAAACTAAAATAAAAATAACAATGTGTTTACATTTTTCTTTTGAATTCATTCTTCTAACACCAAAGAAAGTAAGCTTACTCTGCATTGATGGAGAATCCACAGTTAGAAATAAAGCAGTTAAAAAGTAAATTTTTCAGTGATTTTTGTTGTTTATTTCTCTTCATTCATGTGCCTTTATTTTACTCGTCTTGAGACACAGTAAGATAGTGCGGCATCGAACAAGTTAGAAGAGGCTTCATGCACATCTTTACCACCTGTGGATTTGTCATGTGCATACAGGTGAGGTTGCCAAAGTGGCAGCTGTGTGCTCGGGGGGGAAAAGCAAACTATCAGCCTGGCAATAAATCTACTGAGGCAAGCAGAGTTGGAAAAAAGTCCCTTCACAGACCTGGACATCAGAGGCATAGGCTACCGTCTCGCACTAATCAATAACGTCACAACACGCAAATGACAATATTTACTGTCATTTGTGTTTGGAGTGCACAGCGTAGAGCCAGCTTCACACTGTGGTCCATGTCGTCGGTAATGAAGTCCTCGAGATCGAGGAAGCAGATGACTGGCAAGGCTCTCCGAACGGCCTTGCCAGCCCTTCAAAACGCCATGGCAACGCAGCCATGTGTAGCGAACGACTGCGCTGTTACAACAGGAAGCGCTGACCCTATATGGCGATGCCGAACCGCATTCGCACTCCTGCTGACGGTTACATCATTTTGTGTGTCAGCCGGCGGTTTTGCCCAGGTGTCGTTCGTGCCCGGGCGCCGCGGCCATCTGTCGCCATGGCTCCTGAAGGAGCGAGCGAGTGATCTGGTGTCGAGCGCAGCGGCCTTGTCACGGCATATGTGACGCCTATACGTTCCGCTGCCATGACGACCGACTTAGAATTTCATCACACGTCAGGAGGTAGAGCGTGTCATCGAACAATCCGATCCCTCCCGGTAGAAGGCGTCCAGGTGTGTCCGTGAGCAAGGTCTACCAAGCCTGCTTGAGTGAAGGCGTACAGTAGCAGCCAACATGGCCGTCAGAGTACACATGTGATTTTCATTGGTCAATCGAGAGTAAATTAGAAGTCATTGCAAAGGTCTCACAGAGGCCCCCGCGGGAAGATAGAAACGCGTCCATTTACCGCCAAGACTCTGGGAGCCACAGTTACTACTGAGGTGTTCCAATTGGGGTTTGTATTTCGGATCAATATGCTAACACTCCACAGTAGATTAGCTTGGATTATGTGACACGGTGGCGCTGATACAGGGGCCACAGAGAGGACTTTGTGCCCTCTGGCCTCGCCAGCGCCTGCCGCCCGCGAGCACCGCTCCACTGGGGAGAAGAAAGAGCCGTTGTATCCGCTGGATCGGGTATCGGCGAATATGCGAGTCTACGCACCGATCCATTTCTTATATGGTGAAATCACAGCTGCCATTCGGCCGAAAGAGAGATAATAGCAGTTAATTGTCACTCCAACACTGACTTTTGAATGTGCGGTACACTACATTCTACACATATCATTTCTCGCCAGTCATAAGCCGGCGTGCGGATGCACACGCGTACGTTGGCCCTCGCACCATTTTCATAAACAATCCCCCCCACACGCACGCAGTAAAATCTGTTTAACCATTTATTCTAGATACACACACACACACAATACAATAATGACCATGGAACTGTCTAACTCATTATTTGCGTTACTGTCCTTCTGCCTGCGCATATGGGTAGAGCTGATAGAGATGGAGCGTATCACGGGCGAAACTATTACATTTGATTATATGTTGTTGGGTGTTGGGTGTGTTTTATCTATACAGTCGATGGTATTATCCGTTATAGCTCCTTTCCTTAGTGCGCGAGTGAGTGTGTTGGCCTGACTCATTCCAATAGCAGTTATCCCACTGATTCCTTATCCTTTGTTAAAGTGATGTTTCAGTTATTCCACGTTCCTTTACAGTCTTCCTTTACGTCTAACCTTATTGACACGGTCAGAAAACCGTGAGGCTCCACTCTCAACTCGTCCAAACCAAACTCCGTGTTGACTCTGTGTTTACATGCCGACACATTTCCGTCGGCTCGACAAATTAACAATAACTCGCATATAACGGAGTGCGTATATCGCGCAAACAATAGGAACCCTTATATAATTATCATAAGAAAGGTCACATTAATATAGGAAACAAACAAATACTAAAAACATACACCATTTATATTAAAACGTTAATTTGGCTGCTACAGTTTGTATTGTTATGTGTGTATATATTTTTAAGAAATGTAATATTCAGCTTTTTAATGAAAGGAAAAATAAATCGGGTATCGGGTCGGTACTAGGTATCGGGAAGGAAACAACGGTATGGGAACATCTCTGACACAAACAATCTGCTGTGCTAATAGTGAACACATGAAGCGAAGCGCATCGTGTGAAAGGCTATGGAGAGGACAGCAACCGCTATTCACTGTTATGCCTACATGTGCATTTTTTCCCAGATACACACAGCTATAGACACACACACACACACACACACACACACACACATAGATTCATACATACAGAGCACGCAGCAGAGGGCCTGTGCTTACATAACCTCTCTTTTGTGTAGCTCTTCTGTGCCAATATCGCCCCCATATTTTTGTGTTTTGGTCTAATACATATGTTCCTTCTTTTGCTGCCAGAATTTTGTGTTTTTCCGATATTTGTTTTCAAAAAGCATTGTTTTTACCCTTTTTACTCATTTTAACGTTTCAACATTTCATCCCTGAAACAACAAGCGCTGCGTGTTGCTGTATGTTGATCCTGCCGTCCGTTTCTCCATTACTTTTTGGAATTGCATTACTATTTTTGGATTTTGACTCTAAGCCGGTGGTGCTAGCTGACATTTTTATAGCAACAACAGAAAAGGATTGAGGCCAGTAACACACACCTTACATGTTCAACTGACAAGTCCATGCACTGACCTGTCATATTCAACATGATTCATGTGATGTTATAACCACGACTGTACGGTTATGCAAACGTACATTCATAATGTAAACCCATGATACTATCCAATAATGTCCAAATCAAATTAATAGCTTATCCATTGGAACTTGCTAATATCAAAGCAATACCTTTTGCCAAAAAAAAGAATCTGGATTCATACTGACTTTTTCCCCATGGGGACACAGTGAGATAAAGAGTTGCTAAGCAACTAGAGCTGAACCTGGCGCTGTGTGCCTTTCTTCTCCCCATTAAAAGAGGAAACTGTCATTAAAAAGGCCCAGAGAAAGATAAACCATTCCAGCGATGACACTGCGGTCTGTAGTCCTGATGGGCCCGGGTATTCTCCTGGGAGCCGCTTCCTTGAAGGCTCCACTTGGAGACAACACACCGCACATGATGTTCTTCTAGACATAAGCTAATCCATTTAGGAAAATACACTGCGAGTAATGATTTACCTAGCCATCAACTGGTACATTAGGAAAGATACACATGGAATGTTCATCCATATATTCACTAACCCATTTGCAGAACACTTTCTAGTGATTTCTAGTAATGTTTTTTGTATTGCCTAGTGTATAGAAATAAGAAAATGTTTCTTTAATTACGAGTAATTACGAGTTATGAGTAAATCAAAAGAAAGCTTTGGATTTTGTAAGCAGCGGTGCTACCCCCAGAGGGAACTATCTCTCTGTCGGTCATTACTCCTAATATTGCTTGCTTATTTCCCTGTGGAATTGCCAACCATGGGGAAATATTCAATCGAAGAGCTAATTTCAGAAGGGATTTCACTGGCTGTATTCTGGTGACGTTTCATGTACGCAGCACATACTTTTAAAGTTTTTTTTATGATTCATATGAAACACCTCAATGTATTCCCAGTGGCATTATGGTTGCCTCTCATACGTACATACGCCACAGGTTGATCTATTTATAAAACATATTTTACCTGGTTCAGTGCAACAGGATGTAAAAAGAATATTTGTTACAACAAATAAAGATTTGGATATTTATGAGCACTGGAATTAGGAGTAGAATTGAACAAGAGGATGTCTGTCTTCGCCAGGGTGGTGCAGGGGAGCCCTAACAAAAACTAATCTAGCTAATTACACAGCCCGTTTAAATCCACGTGACTCCACCCATCATTGGCGCCATTTGCTGGTGATCTTGTTGTGATCTGATCACAGCTGTCATGTCATCAATCTGTACTTTTCACTGAGTAAACCTACCCGCTAGTGACGTTGTTCAGGGGGTGTACTCACTTGGCAGCTCATCTCCGTTCAGTTTGCCGTGTAAAGCCACTGAGCTGTGGAACAGCTTCTCCCGCTTCGACGGACACTTCTAAACACCGTCTTGTAAAACTATTCTGCTCCCTGGCGTGAATCACACCGAGACTTGGCTTTTGTGTCTTTCATCTACTGTTCTTGTTTTGTTTATCGTCTGTCTGTCACTTTAGTTCATGCTGTAAACTGCTGTTTGAATAAACGGACCTGACTACTACGGCATAGCAAGGCACCGCGGGTGGCGTGTTTGGCGTGAGGCGCGGCGTTTTCTTACCACGCCGATGGAGAAGTAGTTGTTGACGATGCTGTAGGGGACGGGGTCGCCCTTCTCCTCCTTGTCGTCCGGGACGATGTCGATGTTCCAGCGGTCCAGCACCACCTCCGTGCTGTGCTCAATGTCCCGCAGGAACTTCAGCATGCTGCCCCCCTCGTAGCCTGCGGGGGGGGGGTGACTAGTATAGTATCACATAGTACAGTACAGTACAGTATCACATAGTACAGTACAGTACAGTATAGTATCACATAGTACAGTACAGTACAGTATAGTATCATATAGTATAGTACAGTACAGTATAGTGTAGTATAGTACAGGATATTACAGTACAGTATAGTATAGTACAGTACAGTATAGTGTAGTATAGTACAGTACAGTATAGTGTAGTACAGTACAGTATAGTATATTATCACACATAATATAGTATAGTACAGTACAGTATAGTATAATATCGCCTAGAAAAGTATAGTATTTGTATAAGTGTAAGTGTAGTATCACATGGAATAGTATAGCATTTGTTAATATTTATAGTATTTGTTGCAATATATCTTTTTTTGCATGGTATTTGTATTTGCTTTCAGATGAGCTTCATATTATTATTATTATTGCTATAATTCTAATTATTTCTATTAAGACCATGATGTTCAGGCCACACAACAAGACGCCTCACGCCAGCAGGTTAGTAATGGAGTCCAACAGACAAAGACAGGCAGGGGAAAGTCCCTTCCCTCCCCGATGCTCAGCAGCTACTGGGTTGAGAGGAGGTCTGCCCCGGCTCCAGCAGGGGGCGGTCTCCCGCAGACACTAATAGCTACGGCGCTAACCCGAGATCAGAGGTGAGAGCATGTCACAACGATGCTGCAGGGGGAACGAGCCGCTAATGAGTGCTGTCACGCTGGGAGAGCCAGGTATTATGGGATGTCTGTCTGCGTGCAGAATAAAAAGGGGACACAAGAGAGTCTAGCTAGTGTTGCTAGTGGTCTCTGTGTTTTTCCTTTAAAGACATTTCGCACGTTTTTCTAATCCTTTTTAATCAGAGCGCTATGGCATGGACAGTGGACATTTAAGCAGCTACAGTATTGACTGTAGCTGCGTAGACAAGTCACACTTGGCTTCTTCTCAGGGCTTGGGTCAGTTGTTTTTATTACAGTCGTTGAATTGAGAACAGTGAAAGAGTTATTCGAGGTACACACACCGAAGCAAAGAGAACAGAGAAAAGCCACTCATCATATCTGTCATCTATTTCATCAGTGACTACAAACTACGAATAAAATGCTAACTCAATCACGATAACAAGACTTTACTGACATGGCCATTTGACCCTTGACAAGCACAGACGTCACACTTTTGAAGTCAGTCATGTATACTCATGTTACTCATGTGTCGATATTCTAACAAGAAGGTGTCACATTTTAAATACAGGGAGCTGATAAGAATGTTTCTTACAGTTCCTCATGTACAATCTTGTAAACGTACAATCTTGTGAGTGTATATACAAACACACACACACACACACACACACACACACACACACACACACACACACACACACATATACACACACACACACACCCACACACAGACTTTGCCCGTTCCCCGAGGCTGCATACAGGTTCTAAATAACAAAGACATATATTTGTAACAGACTCTTAAAACCCCAGTGCCTACGCATGCATACATGCACATTTCCAATTACATGGACAAACATATTTGTTTGAACAGCTATCCGACAGACACACAGACACGCACACACCTCTTTGTTTACAGTGCGAGAGTTGGTGTGTGTGTGTGAAAGCAGAGCTTTCCCATGGGCCAAGGCTGCTTGTTTGTTCATCATGCTATATGGCTTCAGAGAACCTAGGTGTGTTTCTAAGAAAAGCTGTAGAGTAACACATCATGCACAGCCCTCCCCAGTCCCTTAAAGGGCCCCTGTTATACCACCAGGTGTGAGTGTGATTAGCCATTACACGACTAGATCAGTCTACCAGCCTACCCAGTGGACTGTACCAACTGGCAGACTTATCTTACCCAGCATACATCTGGGTGGACACTCCCACTGTGGGATGTCACTACGTCAATTACTATTTTAGTCACACACAAGACAATTTTGAAACGGCTCGTAGTGGCTAATCCCACTCAGGCCTGGTGTGACATAATAGGGCCCTTCAGACAGTGGTCATACAGTATAACCATAACCCATTCCAATAATTTAACGAGCCCGAAGTGACCAAACTATACCAATTGCTGGCAAGGGATGCATAGAGCATGGGTTGCTTTGAATATTAACAGCCTCCAAAAAATTGTCTCTCCTAAGCGGAAACATAAACACACACATACACACACACACACACACACACACACACACACACACACACACACACACACACACACACACACACACACACACACACACACACACACACACACACACACACACCCCCCCTCTCTCAC
>OOFB01008361.1:18053-44507 GCA_900323305.1 Trachyrincus murrayi | reverse complement strand
ATGTTTGGTTTTAAGATTAGGATTTGGTTTTAGGGTTAATGTTTGGTTTTAAGATTAGGATTTGGTTTTAGGGTTAGAGTTTGGTTTTGAGGTTTGGTTCTAGGGTTTGGTATTAGGGTTAGGGTTTGGTTTCAGGATTAGGGTTAGGGTTTAGGATTAGGGGTTAGGGATAGGGTTTGGGTTAGCATTAGAGTTTGGTATTAGGGTTAGGCTTTGGCTTTAGGGTTAGGTTTTAGGGTTAGGGTTTTACAGTTAGGGTTTGGTATTAGGGGTAGGGTTTGTTATTAGGGTTAGGGTTTGGTTTTAGGGTTAAGGTTTGATATTAGAGTTAGGGTTTTGGTTTATTTTTATCCCAACCCTAAAACCAAACCATAGAACGGAACCATAATAGGAAACCCCACCACTAGAACCAAAAACCAAACTCTAGAACCAAAAACGAAACCCTAAAACCGAACCCTAATAGGAAACCCTAACGCTAAAACCAAACCCTAACCCTAAACCCAGAAACCAGACCCTAACACCTAACCCTAAACCCAAAAACCTAACACTAAAACCTAACCCTAGAACCTAACCCTAAAACCAAACCCCAAACCCAATCCTAAAAACCTAACCATAAAACCTAACCTTAACCTCAAACCAAACCCTACCTATGTGTACTTATATTCACGTATGTGTAGTTATGCATATGTATGTGTACTTGTGTATATGTACATATGTATGTGTTCGTATATATGTGTACTTATATATCTGTATGTGTACGTATGTATATGTATGTATAGTATGTATGACCCAGCTCTACGAAGTTAATTTCCAGCTTGTATGTGCGCTCAACTTGTTCAGTCTGTTGTTTACACAGGTGTCCCTGGGAAGGTTAATTATGTGTATTGGAACATTGAAAAGTTCAATATCTTGAAAAGTATGTACAGTATTGCTTAGACATTTCATATGAGCGATCAGCTCATCATGCTGAACATTTTGATGTATAATAGGTGTATGTAGTGTAAGTATTGTGGGAGTAGATGAAGTTTATACATTTTTCTAGGTTTAATTGTTTTGATTGTGTAAGTCACTCATACACACACACAGGATTTCAATTAACTTTTAAACTTAATTATCTTAAAAACTATATGTACTATTGGAGAGTGATAGAAAAAAGTTGGACAGAATGAGAAAATTAAAAAAAAAAAGATGGAATGTATCTCATCTGCTTTGCACTTCACCTATAATGAAGCGTGGCCGGGTCCCTACTGGAACCTGACCATCATTACAACACATAGTTAAACAGCTGAGCATAGGTTAGCAAAAAACTAAAAGCTTACAGGCAAAGTTGAGCAAATGTTTTATTGACTGAGAAGAGCAATCACAAATGATCAAATATACAACCCCACCAGCATGCCAGCATTTTTATATAAACTGTACAATGAAAAATAATGCATGATACAGCAATACATACATTTTTGATGTCTGAGGAGTAGGGGGACATTTTCATTTTTAACACCTATGTTATGAACAGTCAATTCTTTCTTTTCAAACCCGCCATGCAGCATGAAGCATGCACCTCTGGTTTGCGTCAGAGGCTTCAATGCTGAGGCTCTTGTTGGTGCTGCATCTTGGCTTTTGGGCAGGGCGCTTTTTTGGGGTTCAAAGGCTGAGGCCTGGCCAGAGGTGAACACAGCCGTCTGCTTCCCTCTATGCTACAAGGACCCGATGCTAAAAGAGGAGACCAGACACCGCCGAGGGGCTCCAGCAGCAGACGGTGTCCAGCTCAGCTGTGTGGCCACTCCTTCCCTCAGGTCTTTGTTGCTTTTTGTTTACTTTCTGATTTGACAGCAGAGGTCAGACGTTTTCAATGCAATCTTGAATGCGTTTTTTTTTCTTCTTTTTAGCGCGAGTAAGGGAATGATATACATTAAGGCAAAGCAAGAAAAACAAATGAAAATAAAACAAAACTGATGTAATATTCCTAATTTCGTTTGTCACACCTGACCACGGTCAGTGTTAAGGCCTCATGGCGTGGAGGAAAACAAGGAGTGCCAAGAGTTATCAATACTGACTAAAGTGGCTTGCTCAGACGGGGCCAAGAGAAGAGCAGTCTGGACATTCTGCTCACCGCCCTGGTGTCCAGTGTCCTGGGCAGTGATGGGGGGGGTAGGGGGTGCACACAGCAGTAGGTACATCACCTCTACAAGCAGAGGCTCTGCTACCAGAGGGCTAGGGAAGGGGTTGCTGATCGGTAGCAAGAGTTGAGCCCTTGATTTACAGCACTGCTTTTGGCACAAAAGGCATGCAGTGTTTGGTGTTGTTTTTCCAGCTCCTTCCTTTCCCCCAGTAATTCATTCAACTTAGTTAATTGTGGAGTACTTATTTAGAAAGTCATAAGGCAGCCAGGAGATGTACACTCAAGCTTTTGTCGTTATGTTGTTAATCCTACATTTTGTTTCCCCCCCCTAGCAACCTCCTTCACTTTGAGCAGAGGAGAGGGTGAATTTGTCATTTAAAGAGTGGATGGGGTGCGGGGCCTAAAGCAGTTTTTAAATTGTTCACAAGGCAGGTATTGGTAAAATATCTTAAAGACAGCCAGCAAGCAAAGGAACGCCGCAGGGGCCTAGCAGACGCGGTGGGGAAGCAGAGTAATATCAACAGTGATGGAAGTTGAGTAACAACACACAGCCATTAACACATTCATAGAAAAAAGGCAAACTAAAGTCGATTGTACAGTTGCGCCCCCCCCCCAACACATGTACTTACTGAGAGAGGAAGATACCATTTTGGAAAGAAACAAATGTGGAAGGCGGGGTTAATCTCTTGAAGCAGCAAAGAACATGTGATTGGTGGTGGGGCACTGAGGGGGGGGGGGGGAGGGTTAGTGACAGTAAGAAGACACAACTGTAATGCAACTCTGCTATAACCGTAGAAACGGAGGTGATGGACGGACCGGAGCCGAGGTGGTGCTATTGTAAGTGCTGCTACCGACGGCGACAGACAGGCGGTTGGGTGTGAATGTGAGACAGCCAGGTGGATAGTAAGGCATGAAGATGGAATGCACGAGGATTTAAAAACAAAACAAACCAAAAAAAAAAGGCAGAAATGGCAGACAAGGAATTGGGGTGGGGGGGGGGGGGGGGGGGGGGGGTGAGGGGAGAACGTCGGACCGGAAGACGAGTCTCACGCGCTCCCCTCACACCCGCCCGCCCGCCCACCTCCTCAAAAAGGCCTCTTTTTTTCTCTTGTTCTCTCTCAGTCTTTCCATTCCTTCTTGATGTTGAGGTTCCACTCCCAGGAGAGGTGGTCGTGCTTGTCGTCGTCCGTGAACTTGGACTTGAGGTGGTAGGTGCCGCGGGCCAGCATGCCCTTGGGCGCCTCCTCCAGCGTGGTGAGGAAATCGTACTCCTCGGCACGAGGGCCGTAGCTGCCCACCATGTACTCCGACTTGTCAACTGGCATTCAAAAATGACAACAAAACAAACGACACCGTGGGTCAGACTAGGTGAGAAGGGAGGGTCTTGCTCACTTGACATAATGAATGAAATCTGTCCACTACTGGGACTTCTCAAACCGCTGTGATACACGTCTCGTATGCATTACGTATACAGGCAACAATAGGCCTCACACAAGTGTCTACAACTTGCATTTCTATTATTAAACATGATTCACGGCATTATCCAAAGCTATGTAAACTGGTACACCAGGGTAGGTCTCCGGCCCATTCAGAGACTGTAAAAACCAGCACCACACCTTAGAAACATGACAGATGGAGGATGACTAGAAATGATTCACTCACTTTTTACTCCTTTCCTGAAGGTTTGCTGCACATACTTCAGGCCGGACACAATCTCCTTGTTCACCTGAAGGAACGCGAACATCACTTAGCGAGAAGATAAGCATGCTATGCGGTTTTGCATCATCTATGCCAGCTACGTCACGTTAGTATTAGTAGGCTACATTTAGTTCATCGATGAGTAGGCAAGGCTCCGTGGTATGGACTAGAATTACAAAACACCCCAATGTTAATCTGATGTGTAACCTGTCTACACATTACCCTTTTTTAAAGGGTGAAATAGATATGCCATTAAGAGTTAAATAGATACCATTTATTCAGTTTCCTGGTAACACACAGAAGGTAGCGGCTCAACACCATAACAGACCAACTTTGCATTCGGCTTCTTAGATCTGATTGTTTACCTTTTACAGCTCACAGGATTAGTGGATACAAGCTGAATATTGAAAGATAAATGTAGGAAATCTCAACAAGGGCCCACAGGCCAAGCTAACGTGGTATCCAAGACGAACAACGCCATCACTTATTCATGCCATGCAAACAGTGCTTACCTTAAAGCTGATCTTTATTTTGTACTCCACTGCCTCCTTCAGGATGAAGGACTCTTTCTTGAAGGACTCCAGGTCTCCTGTTTGGAGAACAGAATGAGGGAACATTACACACACATTACCACCAAGCCCACTGTGAAATTACTTAAGAGCCACATCGCCATGCCCCAATTCACAGTTGGAACAGCTGCCAAACGCACAGTGAGTGTGAATGAGTGTGTGAGCCGACGGGGGAACAACAGAGCCATCACAGTGGAGTGCCGGGCCGTTAGCGCTTACACACTTAATTAACACACACACACACACACACACACACACACACACACACACACACACACACACACACACACACACACACACACACACACACACACACACACACACTTTCGTGTACAAATACTTGGAAGATTATTGTTAAGATTTAAAAAACAAACTCACAAAAATGGACTGCTCTCTTGAATTCACTAATGGTTATTACAAATATGTTCATTTACTATTCACCATTCTCCCCTCGTCTCTGGGGAGGTGCACAGTTGGTGTGAACCTGGTCTACAGGACTTACCTTGCAGGTCCAGGGTGAGGGGTGCGGGGGCAGCGTCACAGACAAGAGTCAGGCGGGTCACCTGGACGTTGGGGATGCTGGGATCTGGAAGACGAACAAAGAACATCTACAGTTAAAATCTGCTAAAATCGAAGTGAGTCTGAACAGTTACATTCACATAGTTTTACTTCTGGACAGCATCAAAACAAACAGATGAAACAGAAGCCTAACACAACAATACTTTGTCAATGACCTCAGTGAAACCCAAAGTCAAATAGTTTGAGCTGGCATGGCTGATGACCCTGACCAGGCCTGTGAACAATTAATCCCAACGTTAACCAACAACAGAGTATGATGAGAAAAAAAAAATCTAAAATAAAATGGATTCCTAGTGCTGCTGTAGACGGTTAGTTTTTGCACCACAATCAGAACGCCCTGCCCCAAGCCATGAAAAGGAAAGTCGTGCGAGGTGAGCCAGGTACTTACATCCCAAAAGACAGCTGTTCAAACAGGCAACATGACGACATGTATAGACATGGCCGTTGGAATGTTTGTCAAGACCATTATCATTTTACCAAAAGGGCACCACAGGAAAGGACATATTGAAATGGAGACATTGTAGAAAAGTAGTTTACCATCATCACATATCATTAGACTAGCCAGGATGGTGATTGTTAATGTACTGGATAGCTAGACTGCACCTTTACTTATGCTCTAATGCACAAGTGTGTTGTATAAAAGCTCTCATTTGATCAATTGGCCACATTTCCTGAATGGGCCACCTAGGTACAATCGTAGGTAAATCTTTTGCCATTTTCGTGGCACCATTTTGCATCATTATAAAACACCCCCACATTTTTTTTTCCCCCTGAAAAAAGCATTTCTGTCGCGGAAGCACGCCATGCACTATTGATAAAAAATATGCATATAAGAATTAGACCATGCTTTTAACAGGCCTAATTAACAAACGTTAAACAATGCGTAGTTTCAAAAACATCTAATCATTAATTTAATAATTCAATCTAATCTGGTTCACAATTCTCAACAGCACTCTTCACCCGAGTCAGTAACTGCAGCCAGGTCAGGTGTGCAGTCATCAGTTGGTCTTTTCATGACTTTATTTAAATAGGCCTACCTGTTTTAATTAGCTGAGTGCTGCTAGGCAGCGCTCAGCTATTGTTCTTCTTAGGCTTTCTTATTATTATTCTTTCTCTTTATTATTCTCTTTCTTTATTATTCTCTACAAAAGTTGGGACCTATCTCCTCCCACAATTTTTTACCTAGAGACCCAATTCAAAGTTTAAACTGTTCATCTTCGCTTGGAATCGCACGCTACTATTTATATATTTTAGATCTTTTATACTTTTATTCAACTTTTAAACATATTTTATAATGGAAGTCAATGGGCACGCGCCATCTGCCATTTCCGATATCTTATATACTTATTGAGACTCAAGTTTGTTTATAAAATGTTCGCATATTGTCAGGCTCCAGATACAGTAACACAGCTGATTGTGATTAGCTGATTAAACCTCCAGCAGTTTGTCCCTCCCTCACTAAAACTACTGATACTACCACCACTGCTGCTGCTGCTGCTACTACATGGTTCTTCCTCCATCAAATTTAATTTCTCACCTGTCATAAGCTGTGTAATAACAGACGTGCAGATGCACACGTGTACGTTGGCGATCGCAGCGTTTTCATGAACAATCCACAGTGTTTGAGAGCCCAATCCAGTGTTTGGGTTGTAATGTGCTAAATTTTGACAGATTTCTAGGCATTTTTTTTTTTTTTTTAAGACTAGACGACTAGTTGTTCACAAAACGGTTAACCAAATTAGTCATCAGGAACATCCCAAGTCTGGTGTGTAAACACATTTAACACACACTTAAAAAAAGAAGCGAAAAATGGTGCCACAATATAGCCAGGTTAGTAATTGAGGTGGGCTGTATTGTTGGCTGTGTAATGGTGTGTAGCTCTGACTACACAAACAGCCCATACCCATTAGCAGTCTATGCATGTCCAGCCATCCCGATCACAGAAACAATGGTCTGGTAATGGCTTCATTAGGTGGCTTACAGTATCACCTTTATATAAAGTCATGTCCCGGACAGCTTGCTTGTTGTGTGTACCAACCAGGGATGGGACAGTACCATGATCTCACGGTGTGGTACGTACCACAGTAAAGGGCTCACGGTGTGGTACAGCCACGGTACGGTATCGAAAAGTCAACAACAACAACAACAACTGTGCAATCATTTTTTTTGTATTAAAGCCATGAAACAAATACTATAGCAAATATATTTTGGCAATCCCTGAGGCTGTGAACATCAAAGTGCAAGATTAAATAATAATTAATAATAATAAAACAGTTTAGGCTACAGAGAGCAAATTCCACCTTATAATAAAACAGCTCACAATTAAAAGGATCCAGTACTACTGTAGTGTAAACTACAGGACATGTTAGCTAGACACTTGGGTTATAGCTTCTACTCTGGCTTTACTGGGCTTTGAGATGACGTTGCATGACATGCAGACTACTAGTTAACAAAACAATGGTTGCGCCATCTGCTGTGCAAACAGTGCATTGCGCAAAGATAATGAAATTCTACAGCAGACCGCCTCTATCTATATCATCTTGAACCATATCTGAAGACCCACTTCTTCCGGCAACATCTCATAAACTGACTCGTGTTGAAGCCCTCGTATTTAGTGCATTTATAACACTTACAATTAAACATAAAACCACAGTCTTACCGTCGACACTGTTGCCGGCGCCCAGCAAGGTCTCCTTGTACTTGCGCAGGCTGTCGTCGTCCTTGTCCAGTTCCTGGATCTCCTGGAGGGACTTCTGCGCAGGCGGTTTGTAGTTGACCTTTTCGCTCTCCTCGTTCTCCGCGCCGATGGCCGCTAGCTGTTCCGTTGTCACATTGTCGTCAGCCATGTCTGCACCACGACGCAGTAGGGGGAACAAGGGGGAGAGGAAGTGGGAGACACAATGGAGTAGGGCACGCAAAAATAAACACATTTATTAAAAAGGCACTCCACGGTTACGTCTATAGACGCGTCATTAACATCAGTCCTTAAACAACCTAGTCCTTAAAATCTTGCAAATGTTAAATGCGGACCGCATGAAGAACGACAAATGGAAAGAAAGCAGATGATTTTTGTGCATGTAATCTTTACAGAACCACGACCAGACAATCCCTCTGGCATTCTGAGCACATAGCCCACCAGCCTCTCTGGAGAGGTCGGTGGAAGGCAGGAAAAAATAAACCTTTAATTAATGCAGGGGCTACAGCATAACACAGGGGCTACAACCGCTGTGTTACGACTACAGGGAACTTGGACGTGTGAAGTATCCGTTCTCCAATGCTGTGTTAGGGGACGGTCTAGGGTGAAAGGATGACAGTGGGTTATTCCTGTAAGGCCCACTGCTGATGTCTCTCTTGTTCTGGGAGCAGTGTGACATCATCAGTGCTGTGCTAGTGCTGGCTTCCTGGAAGCCAGCACTAGGACTTGAAGCAATGAGGTCATGGAAACACATGACACCCTACCGCTCTGTGCTGCTGGGGCTAGGCCGCCTATACAAGCCGTTCAGGTTAGAGGAGTAAAGATGCAAATCATTTACTCATACTCAGCAATTATATGCCCTGGGGAACGATTCACTAAAACCATTTCAAAACATACGCCTCTGGGGTTAATGTAATGAAGGTCTTTTGTTTGGACTAAAATACTTGAATGGAAGAACCAGACAGGATGTTTAGTTTACCCACATATCGCAAATGCTACCATGGGGGGTTTCCAAATTAAAAACAACTCAAGATCACATCCTGGTATGACCTATAACAGGACATGATCACATACACTATATGTGATCTATAGAAAATCTATAGATCACAAGTTCTTGGATTGATTATAGATGAATGTGCTAATTTCTTTCAAATTATTAAAATAAAAAATATATACTTATACTTGTTACAATATGCATTGCAACAAAAGCAGGAAGTTGCGTATTCAGGCCAACCAACACACAATTTGTACGTGGCTGTTCCATTTACAATACCGTATACAATAACACATAGAATGGTGCAGAACTTGAATGCAGTATTTCATGTTGAGAGGTTGTAATGATGATAAACAATTACACGCATCTCCCTCCTCCAATGTGATCTGTACCAGAACAGTGGCAGTGAACCGTTTCACGACATCCATAAGCAGAGAATTGTGCTGGAATACAGAGGAAAGTAACTACGATAATAAACAATAAAGACAATAATGGGCTTCCTCTTCCTTGAGAAAAGCACAAGCTTTTCTTAGCATTCTTCCTGCTGAGCTACTCTTGTGACCTGCCTCAACTAGCAGGGGCTGGTGGAATGCCAGGTAGCTGTGAGGACGACTGCACTCTCTGCAGACCTGCACACAGTGGTTGGCAGTCACAAGCATGCCTAAACAGAGACTACACATCTGTAGTGCATCTACATCTGACTGTAGTGCTAAAGGCACAATTCATCACAGAAACCCCATCTTGAAAATTAAACCTATTTTGCTGTGACCATAGAGCTCTCTAGTGCTACCTAGATAAAAAAAATAAAAAAATTAAACAAAACTGCATAGGGGACATGATCTGCATGATCTCAATGTGTTGGAATCAGTTTCCTTAGTCTGTTTATTGGAGGTTTAGGCAATTTACTGTTATTGATTAATAATGAATCCAAAAAATCCAACACTGCTATACACGATCCTGTAAAGGCAAGACTTTATTCATTTACAGTTTCATTAATGGAGAAGAGAGTCGACCCAGGCAATATAGACCCCGTGGTAAAGGCCACAGTTTAATATAACTAAAATGGATAGATGTATTTTATTGAACAATCATTAGATGACATCTTTTTTTTTGGGGGGGGGGGGGGTGAACACATTTGATACTGCTGCAAGAGACAAATTTCTAGATCACGGCTTGGCGTTATGAAACCAGTGGCTGATCAAGACTTCCTCTTCCCTGGCCTATGGAGAAATAACTCTCAACAACGGTATGGCAGCCAATACCGCTGCAGAAACTATTCAAGGTGTAGTATTGCACGATTAGTGCGATTACCAAATATATTTTAATATTTAAACCACTAAACCATTTCACAAACGAAAATTATTTAATCAGTTGATCGTGTAGGCAGGATTTGAGTCAAATAAGTAAACTGGATTTCGAAAGTTGATAAGGTTGCCATTCGTAAAGACTACCCCACCCATCTGAAGAGGAAGACATTGTTATTCAGATATGCCATCGGTCCAATGGCCATGACAGGAAACAAGTGACTTTACCATTCAGATTCATAGAGGAAATACATACATACATACATACATACATACAATTAAATTAAAAACGTCATATTGAAAGTAACTAGAATGTTCCAATCAAACCTATACGCACAATTTATTTTACATGTATATTGATGTAGCCATGAATGATTTAAAGACTAACATGTTGTAGAGCCAGTAGTGATACAAACTTCAAACCTAGTACCCAGTTGGAAGTCAGACAGTATAATGTGAATTATATAGCTACATTAAATTGAATAAATGATCATGCGCAAAATAGATCTTAATGAGAAATGTAAAACTTTACATTAGATCAAGAAACCTGCCTTAAAATAATGAAACAGCATCGATGCAAAGGAAGCGTTGTGGTTAAAACTGCTTAGCTATTCACAGGTTTACATGCATTTTTAAAACGGGCTGAGATGCTAGACGTCGAGCACCTATCCTTTTTGTTCAATAGGGGCTAGACTGACAAGACTTCGTTTAAACGATACGGTTGTTCCTGTCAAATCGGCTGTACCAAGTCGACCATTTACCAAAGGTAAATGTGGTTTTCAATGCTAAACAAAATAATTATTAATTTTATTGGCAACTTGCAAATTCTATACAGGGTGGGACAGGAACCAGTTAGCTTCCACGGAGCTAATAGCCAAGCCACCTCTACATCGCTAGCATTAGCTTGATACGTTCACATTTACCAGACGCAAGAAATATATTTGATCAATAAGTTAACAACTATGCCAAATAAGTAATCAAATTGTTATAATGCTCGTCAAAATCGCAATGAATTACCTTGTGATGTAGTTAGCTTTCGGTTGCTCTGAGTGTTAAGTGCTTTAGTTGCTATGCACTCTGCAAGTATGGCGAACACCGATCGGCGACGCCCGCGCTTCAAGCTTCCGGGAACTGCTTTGCGCACGCCGCGAGCACGTGACTCGAGATTGGTTGCGCGTATCCAGACATCCGTGTTCTTTATAATGCATCCACGCCTTGTAACCTTCTTATACATTCATGATCGTATCATTCATTGCTCATTTACCAGATGCTTTTATGCAAAGCGACGTCATTATGTACCATATTGGTTCCAATAGTATTCTATGGTTGTCAAGATCTATAGGAAATACGTTTAGTGGCAGCCAAGGATTCAATTTTGCAATTATATTGGCAATTTCTAGTACTGACGATTTGAAGGTGATTGTAACCCGTTGTTAACCGGTTTACTCACTGCTTTACTCTGAAGAGCAGTTAAAATGGTTGCATTACCCATTATCATTTGTATTACACATGACCTAGCTTTGAGGCCTTATAGTTTAAGCTGTTATGTAACGCTAAATTATATTCATATACAGATATAAAAAGTGACAATGCAACAGATTAAACAAAGAATTTTATACAGATCAAGGAATGTGCACAACAACCAACTGTACAATGCTCCTCATAAAAAACTGACATGCACGATTCAATTTACATAAAATGGTTTGCGTAGTTGTATTTTGCCATTCGGTCCTTATTAGAGTTGAAAAGCAGCACATAGTTCAATACAGTTATCTCTTCACATAAAGAGCATAAGGGCAGATGAAGCAGGAAAAAAAAGAGATAAAAATCATACAACTAACCTACAAACAAGTTTTAAATAGTACAAAACGGAATAAGATCCAAAAACTAAAATGGCTTCATAATATCAGGAAAAAATTTGGATTCCATTCGAATTTCGACTGATGGGATCAAGCGTCGATCTTTACGTTGTAGACTCCATTCAACTTGTGTCCATCTGAAACAGAAGATGCCACATGTCACTAAAACTGTGCACATTGCGAAACTGAAAACATTTGCATTTCAGAAGAAAATAATTTCTTTAAAAATTGTGTGCAACCAAATATTTCCATACCTTGGCATTGTAAGCGTCCAACTGGGCATCCAGCTCCTCGGCAGACAGCTGCGGTCGGCTTCCACCACCACGGCCACCGCCGCCGCCACGGCCACCTTTGAAACCTCCACGGCGACCACTTGGCCGGGGTTCTCTCTTTTCAAACTTGGGCCGGCCGAGTCTCTCCTTGTCAAAACCTCCACTTGAACTGAAGTAGACGGTAACAAAGAGATGAGAAGGGAATTGCAAAATGGGGGGGGGGTTCCACAATTGAAACAGACTACAGCTGTCGTCCAGGTTGTTCACAGTACAGTAAACTGGAAGCACAACAACTCACCTTTGTGTGGATGGCTTTCTTGTTGCATCACGGTCTGAGGTAACTTGCTGGATTTTCATTGGTCGACCTAGAAAAAGAAGAAAAAAAGACATGAAAAGACGAAATACCACACACACACACACACGAATGGGTGGGCGATACTCCTGTTCTTTGTGATCTATATATATATTGTGATATGAAAAAAGTTAAATTTGAAAATATATATTTTCTAAATCTGATAAGATACTATGAATGTCAAGCGTAGTTGACATTACACCACCCTGTGTATTACCTTAAAACGTTACACACATAGTTTAGATTAACTTCAGCAAAGGTCAGGGATCTTTAGTAGGCGTATTGGCGTTTTGACACTATTGTCGTACCATTAAACCAGGAAGAACACCCGTCAGTGCTGCTGCACCATGCCTTGCGCCCAAAGGTTCAGACGATTTTATCTTTCATGCATATACATGGGTTCCGGACGCACAGACAATGATTTTACATTAACTAGGTGTCGTCAATAAAGCAAAGCCCATGGAATGAGAGAACATTCATACAGGAAGGGAAGCCTGGAAATCGTCCCACACAACAGCAGACGCTGCAGCATTCGCAGGCTTCGACTTTAACATTTACAGCTTGCATTTGCGATATCAGTGTAGCTCGCTTAGTTTTTTTATTATTCTGTTGTTGATCATTTATTGCTGTCCTAACTGTGGCAATAGTGCTAATGCGGCTATGCTAATGTATTAGCTCACTCGTGTGAGGAAGCAAGAACACATGTATTCATTTTCAAGTTTCTAGTGAATCGTTCACGGGCGCGCTGTGCAACCAGTGATGGATTGTGTGAAATTAAAACATAAATAAACGTCATCATTTCTCTCATTCGCATTACATTTTTCTCTTCTCAAATGCAAGTGAAATGCTCGCACTGTAGAGCCCTGGTTAAAAGACAGGCTTTTCATCATTGAAAATGCAAACGTTGCCAGTTATCATTTTGTATCAAGTGAGTGACAGATCTAATGTTACCCACACCGCCTGTAGCCCTGAGCCATAGCTGGAAGCTGCCGTTACTACAGTACTCAGCCGTAGTCCCCCTGGCCCTCAATGTTAACGTTCCACAAACTATTCCTCCATGAAGCAAAATGTGCTTTCATTGCAACCAAAAGATATTTAGTCCACTGTTTCTCTTATTAAACAAAGCTTGACTCATCTCAAACTTACTCCACCGTAGTTTATCGCAAGCAACGTAAACAAATGTACGCATGTCACCCTAAACATGGCTGCAGTGTCCTAATTTGCCATAGCGTTGTTCCAAAAAAACAAACCATTGCATCCTTCACGATGTCACTATTTCACATCACGATATCGATGCTGAAACTATATATCGTGCAGCCCTAGTGGGCGATGTGTTATAGTAGGCACAAACATTCGAGAGAAGATCCTCACCATCGAGTGGTACGCCGTTGTACTGCTTCATGGCTTTGAGTGCATCTGCTGCCGCTTCAAAATGGACATCTGCCGTTCCCTGGCTGCGACCAGAGCGGTCGTAGTGCACAGCAGCCTTCTTTAATGCTCCAAAATCAGCGAATAACTCCTGAAACACAGCAACATCAAAATCAGTGCTGGAGGTTCAGGCAAATATGCAGTCAGGCAAAGGGGCAATAGTGCCAGGTTTTATTAGAGTTGTAGGCTACCTTGATGTCCTTGTCGGACACGCCAAATTCAAGGTTGGACACCAGGAGCTTGCCGCCCTCTTCACCGCCGCTCCTTACTGCTCCTGTACTTCTTGCGGCACGTGAAGCTGAGGCAAGGCCTTCATCAAACATGTCATGCTGCCATTTATCTGGCAATTCTCTGGGCTGCGAAGAAATGGGAAACATAGGTCAAGTTAAGATGCTCAAGTAGTCATACAAAAATATACTGACCAACTATACTGGGGTAGCAAAGGTATACACTGAAAGGTGAAAATGCATTTAATCAAAATGTTGTTGCAAGTAATGGGTCACATAGTATACGTCTGCTGTACAGCAACTAAATCGATTAGTTTTCCCTACTTTACCAAAACAAAGTCGGAACAAAATCCAGAAGGACCAGGTTCCAGTTCTGAGGGAATCTTCTGTCGCCAATGTTCCATTAATAAAATGTTTTTGTCCAGAGCAGTAAAGATTGTAGAACATGTGGAGGAAGTGTACAACACTGAACGGGACAATAGGGCCCATGCGCTCATTTATCGAATCGCCATTTTGTTTTCGAAAAGAGCTCCTATTTTTAACAATTGGCAGTACGTAGAAATGCAAAGATATTCTGAAGATTTTGGAACACGTGGCTGCCCAGAAAACGAGACGAAAACTTCAAGGAACAATCGACCAAGAAAACGGATTGTCTCCTTCAGGATACTCATCCCGGCAGTGTCTTGACAAAGAAAAACGTGCAAACTGTTGAAAACCAATCTTCTACCGTCGATCCAAACGACCCGGGCCGACGTCGGTGTTCTTTAGAGGTGGCCGCGTAAAGAAACTCCCAACACGCGGCCACATGCGTCGGGGTCAAACAATAGCTTACTGGGTAATATTTACGACTCCTCTGGCCCGCTCGTTTTTTGAGAGCAACAAATCGTGGCATTAAGAGGAGGGCTTCTCCGTAACCTTCAACAACTCTTTGCCATTTCAAATACAACAAGAACGTAATCGACAACGACTCATTGACCCGGGTAACATCAACACAGACTTTCGATCTCTTCCCAGAGCTCCTTCCTCATACCCGTGTGTATGGCGCCGGTCTGTTTCGATCGCGGTTGAAGTTCCCTCGGCTCCGCGCAGGCCCTGCTCCGCCGCGGCCCGCGTTGGGGCTCCGTCCCGACGCTCCTCGGCCACGACCTCCTCGGCTTTCACGACCACCGCCGCCGCCGCCGCCTCCTTTTTTGTTAAGCTTGATAATGTCGTCGAGGGACATGTCCATCTTGCTGTTGTCTGTCATGGTTTAACGTAAACTATGAGATACCTGCGAACTAGGCTGTGGCTTTTAACGGCAGTGTGGTGACGGCGGAAAGACGGAAGTCCATCAAATAGAGGCGCGGAATTGACGAAACAAAAAGTCCACGACTACTTCCGGTGATCGGATCGTGTAATAAATAACATGTTTACAACAAACGGTGTAAAACACAACTAAACGACGTTGACGAAACATTGTTTTTTTTAAAAATAAAAAGTGACTGTTACAATCCCAAACCATAGTTGTGATTTGAGCCATCGCTTATGTTTTTACAACTGTAAGCGTTGGGTGTACTTCCCGCGGCGACCGGTAGGCGGCAGTGCAGTTTGATCGGTGCGTGTGTGTCTCAGTGTTGTGGCTCTTCCTCTGACTGCAAGTCTTATATTTCATTTTAAAACTACACAGTGTTAAAACTGTTCATATCGGCGCTGACACCAACACAGTCATCGGCTCTCATAGTGGTGACAACTGCAAGGTAATCTATCTGAGCAGATGTAAAATTTCGACACGGATAGTTTTGTTTCACACGAGTTACAATAACGTACAACAGCATACTAGCTTGTGAAATCACTCAAATTGTCCCGTTGTCTTGTGCTGCTGTGAACCTTCTCTTGCAGGACAAACGGGACATGAAGGTAAAAGTAAAGCAGTGGAACGGCGTGGCATCCTGGTTATGGGTGGCCAACGACGACAACTGTGGGATTTGCAGAATGTCCTTCAATGGATGCTGTCCAGACTGTAAGTAAACAGTACTCATTTAAACTTACCTTTAGCGCAGAACATTACACATAATGAACGTGAGCACATGTTCAGCCGTTTTTAGGTGTACCTTAATGGTGATATGAATCGACATAGATTAATTGCAAGCCATTTGGCTGCCACACTGCTAACATTCACACGTTACAATACCTAATTGATATGTATTATTGTGCATATGTATGCTCCAATATAGTACTGTTCCAATATGTTGCAGGTAAGGTTCCCGGAGATGACTGTCCACTTGTCTGGGGCCAATGCTCCCACTGTTTCCATATGCACTGCATCCTGAAATGGCTAAACTCTCAGCAGGTCCAACAACAGTGTCCAATGTGCCGGCAAGAATGGAAGTTTAAAGAATGAGTCTGCATCAGCCTCACTGCTGTAATGCCTTGCCTAGACCAGGGAGGCTACAGCTGCAGTGTAACATTTTTGAATGTGAATTGTATAAAGAAATATTTTTATGTTTTATATCCCTATGGTTTGCATTGTTCATGCCATTGCATCACGCTGGCCCATTTCATTGGTTATTAAATACTTTATTTTCTATGAAACGTTTGCACCACATCGTTTACATGCTTCATTGGTTCGTCTCACACAATCTATTTACTATTTAGTCATTTAGCATCCACGTTTATCCAAAGTGACTTACAGTGACTGTTTACATATTAAGGAGCAGGTAGGGGGGTTAGGCATTTTGCCCTGTGGTAATGATTCACCATTAGATTATGATCTATTACATCTTTATTAATCACCAAAGGGAAATTATTACTCACCTACATATATTTATAATGCAAACAACGATCAACTGCTGACTTTAAGAAGGGTTTGGAAAGAATATTTCTAAACTACAATACAAGTAAACAAAATACGATTAAATGTGAGGTCTGCAGTAAAAAAAAAATCGGAGGTACTAACTAATTGGTAAAACTCAATGATGGCTGAATACATGGTGTGACAGATTAAATATAACTGCTATAGAAAGCACATACTCAGTTGAAGTCGATCTCAGGTCCTATGTGTTGTTCAGGCTGGTCAAAATGTCAATGAAGTTCGGACCATTGTGTCATCTGAAAATGACACAATCCTGCCTGAAGGTGGAGCTGTTGGTGTGTAGGGACACGTGCAGGGTGGGCCACTGCTGATGGCCTCCATAGGTGACTCCCTCCTGGTGGGCCACTGCTGATGGCCTCCATAGGTGACTCCCTCCTGGTGGGCCACTGCTGATGGCCTCCATAGGTGACTCCCTCCTGGTGGGCCACTGCTGATGGCCTCCACAGGTGACTCCCTCCTGGTGGGCCACTGCTGATGGCCTCCATAGGTGACTCCCTCCTGGTGGAGGACGGAAGTCAGGGATCCAACTGGTCACCAGGCTTTCCTGACGGTGGGACATTAGTTTCACCCTTTAGTTAGTACCGGAAAAATTGTAGTAGTTTGTTGTATCGTTACATAGTTGTGTAGGCATAGTTGTTTAAAGCATAATTCAAGTTTGGTAGCGGAGTGGGTTAATGTAACTCCAGATATTGGCGAGATATCTTAAATAGGGTTAGGGTTAGTAATCCAAAATTGTGTTTTGACTTACATTGCACGGCGAAACAGGTCTCAAAGTCACACTGTTACCGCACAAAAGAACGCGAACAAAGCGGATTCAGCCAATGTATAAAATAAGCCCAATTCATCGTTTTTTTCGTCAGTTTACAATGATTGGTAATTTTGGTTACTTTAATTATGCTTCAATTAAGGGGGTATTTCATGAAGTGGATGGAAGATACTGATGCGGTATCCACTTGTTTTTGAGGCAACTTTATTAAAAAATAAATAAAGTAAATAAAGCTTTGTGAATAATATCAACCAAACATAGCCATTCACCAAGAGCACATTCTGCAGGTTTTGAAGGTTGGGATTCTTATTAATTACATTAACCAGTAACATGCTTTGCTGTAATAGGACCTTGCAATGTCATGTCATTACAGGCTACACAGTTAAACTAAAATTGGCTACTAAGTGCTACAACAGTTTAAACATTAAGAATGTAAAAAATCTGTCCAGATCCCAAAAATATGTCAAATACACAGAACGAGAAAAAAGTGTCCCTGGTGACACCTATTTGGCATTACACCAAAAACATCAAAACACTAAACAGATTGCAGAATTAAACAAATTGGAGACTAGGTTGACTGGCTAAGGTTGAGGCTTGTACCAGCGAAAGTTCACTCCACTTAGCAGGCTTCCAGGTAATGCTAGTCTTATTGTCATCCGTTGACATTGCTGAATCTGTGCCCATCAGAGCTGAGGCAGCAAGCATGTAGGCTCTCCGGGCCTAACCATCTCTGTCTATTGAAGCGGGGCTGTCAACAGGATATAGAAGCAGTCTTCTATTGATTTGAGGACTTGGGAAAGGGGGACTTTTAAAGCAGGGGTTTAGTCATCCACAGCCAACCCAAACAGCACCAGCAACTCCTTGTTGGCTGGGTCGATAAGGTCCGCAGGTTTCTCTCCACTTTCATTCAGAATCTCTTGGTCAGCACCCAGAGATAGAAGATACCTAGAAGGGAAAATAAACAGCGTCACTTAGCAAAAAAGAAGGTATCATGTTCGAAACCCAGGGCAGGTCAACAGCATGCAAGAATGCAGCTGAAATTTCAGCTTCGCTCACCTCTGTGGGTAAGAGGCTTAACCAGCCAATGGTGTGTCCCCTTTTAATGCATTCGCCATACATGTGCTTTCTAAATGCAAACATGTACAAGCACCGGCTTCAGTACGAACAGGGTTCTTTGTCAATACAGGCAGGACAAACACCTTTTTGGAAATACAATTCTATTGGTAGTTTTCAGCTCTCTGTCCTAGACTTTGCATTCCTCTGGCCTGCTTTTTTGTTTTGGATGTAAATAATAAAGAAAAGAAAAGACGCTCACCGGGCAATGTCAGGGAAGCCATCACTGCAGGCCATGTGGAGAGGGGTCCATCTTTCCTCGTCTCTGTGGTGGAGGTCTGCTCCGTGCTTAATCAGAAGTGTTACACACTCCAGGTTCCCGGACAGTACCGCCTCGTGGATGGCAGCCATACCTAGAAATAGGAAACAATGGGAGATTTACCATCTTAATAACAAAAGCCATCTTGATTATATATATAATAACAAAAGGCTCAGTTGATTGAAATATAATCTAAAGACAGGCATATTTATACTTCTTTTGAATGGCTGCATTGGGACTTACCAGAATGGTAGATTGTGTCCAGACTGACTCTCCTGGCTCGGATGAAAGGGCCGATTCTCTCCAGCTCACCCTGTCTTACATAGTCCTGGAAAACAACGTCGTTGGGGAAGTGGACATTGCGGGCAGTTTTGAGAGATTCATCCGTTGGGCAGGTTTCAGGTACCTCACACTCCTTTGAATAAGTCTTGATTGCCATGGTTCGAGATAAAGGGCACTGGTGGTTCTTCGTCGATGGGTTGTCCTTTGTATTTCTCAAAAAAATCCTTTCAGTTTTTGTCGTCACCATTTGTCCTAACGAATGTACTGCAAAAGCAGTTCGGTTCTATGCTCCTCAAGTCGTTTAATTCTCTTGTGGTTTCATTGGTGCTCTGTACATCAACTGAAGCCCTCTGAAGACCAAGGTCCATGTCTAGACCCCTATATACTCTTTCTAGGCTATTTTTAAACCTTGGCACACCACTGATTGAGTGGCTGGAAATGAAAGATGAGCGGGCATTTCATTGGCCCCTCCTACTGAATCTGTCACAAGCCCCACATTAACACAAAACTCACGTTCGGGTTTGAACTCCCACACCCAGATTTTGCCCAGTGCCAGCACGAGTGCACGTAGCCAAGTGCGATACAAACAAATGGTTGTCTTTACAGTCATGTCCCATGTAGATCACTGATCTAAGAAATATGACTGGTAATGACAAATCACAAATGATTTTATTTAGCTTTACCCCAACATTGAAAATAGAATAAAATAATGATTCAACATTGCCATTTTTAGTATAATGAAAGTATAGCACCATGACCTGAAACAAAATGAAGAGTCTTGTGAAATAGTTTCCCTTGTAACTTTTTTTTATTTGGCCACCATTTTCACTTTTCCATGTTAAACTGAACAAGTTGGAATGCTTTGTCAAACCTTTTCCCCACCCCTGTATAGCTGTCAAAAACCCACCACCCTGCTCTACTCAACCCACCCCTCACAGTCAAACAGAAAATACAACAAACAGAATACATTCATAACCCTGGAGAACCAGAAAAAAGCCATTTACAAGAGTTGTCATTCAAGTCATCATATGCATACATATGACCACAAGGCAGGCTTTAACACACACACGCACGCACACACACACACACAAGCGCACGCACGCAGACACACACACATCTCAGTAGAGGTGTTGGATAGAGTCAAGAGGGATGGGTTCAGTAAGGGTGAGGGGTGGGGCTGTTCAACTGTTCCCTGGCCAGATGCCGACCTCGTGGACGTTTCCCCCCTCAGACCTCCCTGCCTCAGACACGGTTACCCTAAAGTAATGACCTCTTCAGTAACCATTATGAATCTCTGACTGGCGTTAACGCAGTGCCACCTAACAGAACCGCCTCAGGCGTCTCCATGCACTAGGTCTGAGGGTGTTGTCCAAGGGCCACTACCAAAGGCCAACCCTGCCACCCAGCAAAACCAATCGTGGGTTTGCTGGGCACATTGGCTACACAGCCATCAATGATGAGCCTAAAAATACAACCAAAAACAAATTAAGAAAATATAATTAAATAAAAATATGTTGTCTCCCCCCCCCCCCCCCTCCCCCATTCTGCACTAAACCCTTTGCCCCATTTAAAAAAGTAGCCGTGCTGAAATCATTAAAACAAATAAAAAAAACAAAAAGGAATGGATGAAAATAAATGCCCCAAAACTCTCGGCTACAGGTGCACCATGTTGCCTTCAAGGGGAACCCTTGCAGTTTGTTTCATTGTAGTGATCTCTTCACAAACACAAATGTTTACACATACAAGATGGGCCCCCCCCCCCCCCCTCAAGTCTTCTGAAGACCATCTACACAAACCCTGGTCCTCATAATTTACACCGAAGGCAAGAGAACATCGGCAGCCCCTCCCTTACTTAAAATGAACAATGACAGGGGGTTTCTTTCAAAGGAATGAGGAAATGGAGGGACAGAAAGTTCTTCTGCAATTGGATCACAATGCCAGTTTTTCTCTTTACATTTGATTCAAAATATACACGGCAAACTGTTAACGTATAACTTGGTACAGAACACATTGAGATCTCCGTGAGGTGGGTTTTTAAATTTTTTTTAACTGATCCACCGACTTCCCCCTCATAGCAGGACTAGACCACCCTGTCCAGTAGTTAAGGGTGGTGGTGGTGGGGGGGGGGGTGTTGGTAAGATGGTTGAGCGGACGCCCTGCCACGTCACTGATAAATGGATTTGTTGGCTGGCTGAGGAGAAGTTTGAAGTGTTTAAGAGTTCATGGGACGGGGGAAGGCCCACAAGGAAGTGAGGTTGGTGGTGTTGATCGGGGGATGCAGGGCACGGCACTCGTCTCTCCTTCTGCCACTTCTTACAACTCGTCGTGGTCCCCCTCTCCATCCGAATCCTCCTCTGGTTCTTCTTCCTCCTGCACGGGGGGGGGGAAGATCATTTGAAAAACGATTAAGGCGTTTTTTGTTGGCAAACAAAAAAGAAACTGTTTAATTGCCGTTATAGTTGGGTGCTGGTCTTGGTTGGGCCAGTGTGCAAACACCTTTAGACGTGCATTGGAGTGCATTTACAGTTAAGGTGAGTCATTTAATAAGTTAAAGCCATCCTATACATTTACAAATAAACCATGGGCTGGAACAGAGACAGAATACACTACAACCCTTCTATAGATGGCTAGACTAGATGGGGTATAGTGTTGAGCCATTCACGGAGACCAGAGTGTAATCAGCCCTGCATCATAACATGGCAGCGATGACCTGTTCAATCTGTACCGCCGTGAACTCGCGTCTGCATGGCCTGAGCAACGAGGTGACTGAGTGGGTCTGGGTGGTGTGGTGTTTACGACAAAGCGAGTGGGAAGGCTGCACGTGCCTTACCTAGAGTCCCCTGACTGCAGGGATTGTCCCACTGAACAGTAATGACTGTTCAGCTGGAGGCATTAGTGAGGACCAGCACCCATCTGCTGGTCCCCAATTAGACCTCTGGGAAGCAGGGGGTGTTGGGCATGGTGGGAAATAATGGGGCCTAGTGTAAAGCTAGCAGACTTTGCCCAGCCCAAGAATACGCTTTTGACTAAGCCACCACAAAGCAGCAGCAGCGCTGGGGCATTTTTTTAAAAACATTCTGGTTTGTCAACAAGGGAAAACGGGTCTACTCAGTTTGGCACATATAAAGCTTTCAAGATGCATTCTTTTGAAGGTTCATTCTACCCTCATGAACCACCACCACCCTAGCCTTGGGACGCCAGCCTAAATCTTGTGAGACATCACCTCCGGTTTGCCTCAAAATATTAGTCTGGAACCAGTCTAACATGGGCAGCTAGGCTCTTAACAACATTCAGTCAGCCATTCAGCAAACCCCGGCGAGTGATGTAGATGATGACAACACCGGGCAGTGCCGTGGAAGTGATATTTCTACAATGGTTTAATTAATAAAATCAACTTTATGCTGCTTATAAGAAAATGGTAGCGGTAATGTTCGATAATGGTAATTACTTTGGAAATACAGCACTTCAATGTAGGTTACCTGGATTGCGGGATCCAACTGGTGGAAGCTAATCCAATCGGCTGCAAAGTGAGGTTGACTGAGGACGCCTCTCCACAAACATTGCAGACGGCAGGCTTTTCAGGCATAATGAGTGAAGTAAATATGGTCTGCCTGTGCGAGGCTACCACCACCCCCAACTCCTAACTTATAGATGGTGGAACAGTGGCCGTCCAGAACTCAACAGATTCACTTACATCCTAGCCTTGCTGACAGGATGTAGGCTGTGGGGATAAGCCTGCCATTGGCCGACTATTTCAGCCGGAATTCTCCACCAAAACAAGTTCTCTCTCTCTCCCCCTCCCTCCCCAGACACTATTTTTGCAAGGGCACCGTCGCTGCATTCTGGGCTTAGCGCTGCCCAAGACGATTCTGATTGGTTTGAAGAAAAAAACAAGACAGATTGTTTTTGTCCCCTATCCCAGAATGATAATGGGTTCAGCCAGATCTTTCTCCAGCGCTAAAAACGAAGTGTGGAGATGGGTCTGGCTATGAGAGTCTACTTACATCCAAATCCAAATCCTCCTCGTCCTCTCCTGCAGGCGCGCCGCCATCCTTGCCACCGCTCTCCAGGAACTTAGTGAAGCCCTCCATCGTTCTCTCGCCGTTGTAGTCAATCACCTGTTGGAAGAATAAATATGGGTCAATCTCTAGACTTCAAACTAATTACTCAAACAGGGTAATTATTTTTACAGTAAACGATGACAGGACCACTGGCTTATGTGAGCAACAACGATAATTAATCGTGTCCTGTTAAACTGTAGCTGCCCTCGGAATAATTCTGTCAGCAGTCAAAGATTTACTCAGAGACCTAGGGCGCTTTCACACCTGTAGTTGGGTAGACTCGGTCCGATTCAGGGGTGAAGTTGATACTTTGATGCGTTTTTAAGTTGGTTGGGTTAGCGGTCACACTCGACTTTGTTAAGACAAACCAAACATCGTAAACAAACGCCTCACCATCGAGCTGGTCACCTGTCTATTGGACACAAAATCTGAGGTAAACTCAACAAAACGATTCCTGGTTTTCAGACTATATATCAGACTATATATATATATAGAGAGAGTTGACGAAGCTTCTTGACTTTTAATGCGACATTGATCTACTGTGCGACGGAACCCCCTTTCAAACATTCTGTCACTAAATCATTTACATAATTTCCACAAGCATCTGTGTGATGTGATCGTCAGACCACATTTGGATAAGGGCTTTAACCGCCTCATTGCCCCACGTCTGGCCATGGCTCATTTATATTTTTTGTTTATGTCTACCTGACTGATTGATTTCCCAATGGGCCGCAAAACCACCTTCAACTCTTTTTTTTGAGTCGCGTCCCATAGTTGGTTCGGATCACGTTCTCACCTAAAGCGAACAGGACCGTAATTCACTTGGAAGCGGACCTAGACCCCCGTTTTCAAGCGGACCAGAGTTTGTTTGTTCGAATGAGCGTTCACACCACCCCAAATTAACTGTACTATCGGTGGAAACGCTCCAGGGTTCGATTAAAACGGACCAAACAGCTAAGGTGTGAAAGCACCCTTAAAGTGTAAGTGAACACCCTGTTTCAGCGTGCACACTGCCCCTACCCAACATTGGGCTAGTGTGCCATACCAGTTTAGTTTGCAAACAAAACACTGTTGAATTGTCATTGTCGGAGTTGAGGCAACTTCGGCCAAAATTCTATAGTTGGGTGTTGGTGTTGGTTGGGGCAGCGTGCAAGCACCTTTAGACATCGGGTGGCGTTTGAGTGCATTTACAGGTAAGGTACGTCATTTAGTGAAAGTGAAAGTTAAAGCTATAATATATGTTTACAAATAAACCACAGGCTGGAACTTGAAGCAGTTGTAACCAATACACTACAACCCTTCTATAGATGGCTAGAATAGA
This sequence comes from Trachyrincus murrayi, assembly GCA_900323305.1. Taxonomy (NCBI): domain Eukaryota; kingdom Metazoa; phylum Chordata; class Actinopteri; order Gadiformes; family Macrouridae; genus Trachyrincus; species Trachyrincus murrayi. The sequence continues at coordinate 19,758 of OOFB01008361.1, read as the reverse complement.
TGGGGTATAGTGTTGAGCCATTCAGGGAGACCAGAGTGTAATCAGCCCTGCATCATAACATGGCAGCGATGACCTGTTCAATCTGTACCGCCTTGAACTCGTCTGCATGGCCTGAGCAACGAGGTGACTGAGTGGGTCTGGGTGGTGTTTACTACAAAGCGAGTGGGAAGGCTGCACGTGCCTTACCTCGAGTCCCCTGACTGCAGGGATTGCCCCACTAAACAGCAACGGCAGCTGCAGGCATTAGTGGGGACCAGCATCCATCTGCTGGTCCCCAATTAGACCATTAGTTTTGGGCTGAGAGTTCTAGGAAGGAGGGGGGGAGGTGTTATCCCCATGGTTACGATCCACGCCAACTTTGTGATACATTTTTTTATTTTTTTTAACTACAAGGGCATGGACAAAAATAAAGGGCTGATGCAAGACTACATAGACTACCAAGGAACACTGCGATGTGGGGAGTTCAAATAAGGAGCTCTATGTGAATGATGTCAGCGCTTAGACATTAGATGTATAGCAACGCATCAGGCCAGAGGTCTCAGCTGTTGGCACGTGCTTGGGGTTGCTCCTTGGGGAGGCACTGAACGACCCGTAGCCGTTACTTTAGTAGATCAAAATAGCCATCCAGATCATCCTAACGTAAGTCTGCTGCAGAAGCACGACGGAAGGAAGGAAGAGGACATTTCATGCGGTGGAGAAGCACTGACCTTGCGCTCATCTCCTGCAGGGAAGTACTTGAGTGTGGGGAAGCTGTGAACTTTTACTGCATCAATCTCGTTGACTGTGGAGTCCATCTTGGCGATGATGACGTCGGAACCCTCGGGGTACTTCTCGCCGAGCTGGTCCCAGATAGGAGCCAGCTGCTTGCAGTGTCCACACCATGGCGCATCTGGAACCAAGGAAGTAGAGAGAGTGAATACAAAGCTGCAAGTATCCTACCAGCCCAAGGCACAATTACAAAATGTCCACTAATCAGTAGATGGAAAACATGTTTAATGGGAGACAAAAAACAACGTTGGTGCAATTGAATTTATGTTTGCAATAATTGTATGTTTATTAATGTACTCATAAGGAGAGGGCAGCCTTATAAATAACCCATTTAAATCAAATAGTCAAATCGTTAATTTCCTATTGAAAAATGAACCGATGCAATGGGAAATTGAGACTCAATTGACCTCCTCTAACCCCAATGAGATTCCATACCATAGCCTTGCTGCAAATAGTCAGGCATGCGTGCGCATGGCACGCTCTGCTTAATACCCACCTTATGCTTTAACTGACATGGACATACCCCCCTCATTTGTCAGGCTATACGGGTAAGCCCCCGCCATGCATCTGACGGTAAGCAGCAGTATAAAAAGGCTTTTAAGTTATTTAAGGTATTCCTTTTATAGACAATATATAAATATAGCAAATGGTGTTTTTCAGTGTCAGATTATATATGGTATATGTACGTGGGCGTCAGTGGAGACGAGGCTATGAGACACAGCTTGCATCAGCTGTTGCTGATGTTGAGTATCTGAAAGGAGCTTAGCAAGACAGAATAATCAAGGGTAAGATATCTCACACACACACACACACACACACACACACACACACACACACACACACACACACACACACACACACACACACACACACACACACACACACACACACACTCTTTATTCCTCTCTTTCATTCCATCTGTCTTTCCTTCTTTTTC
>OOFB01008351.1:0-23731 GCA_900323305.1 Trachyrincus murrayi | reverse complement strand
ATTGCTGTTCTTACTTGTGTTGCCATGTTACTTGTGGCATGTACTTTCATATTGTTGGAAATGGTTTTTTTTTGTCTGTTCATATACGTTTGCTTTGGCAATATCAGCACTGTCTTTTCATGTCAATAAAGCTTGAAATTGAAATTGAATATATATATATATATATATATATATATATATATAGAGAGAGAGAGAGAGAGAGAGAGAGAGAGAGAGAGATATCTATATCTATCTATCTATCTATATATATATAGAGATATATCTATATATCTATATCTATATCTATCTATCTATATATATACATAGAGATATATCTCTGTGTGTGTATGTGGAGCATGATGCTCAAACAAACTTGAATATTTCAAAAACTATAACTCATGGGACTAAGATATTTACATGTGAGTGAAAGCAGAAACTGCTGAACATTTTGATATACAATATCTCCATGTAGCTTTAAAACTGTAGGAGTAGCGGCAAGTTAGAAAAGTACTATGACATTTCAAATGTCCAACTGCTGCTAGAGTGAGAACTGAACATTCTACAATGTATTTCAATGACAAAAAAACTATGAATAAAACTATGAATATTTCCAAAACTATAAAAACTCTAAAAAATACAAATGCAACCCAAAAACTACAAAAGAATATGAACATTTTGATGTAAGTATGAAGTTTCTAGCACAAAAAATGACAAACTAGTTACACTTTAAAGAACCAAAAAAGTGGGGGGAATAATAATAAAGAAAAATAGAAAAACGAGAATAACAGTAGTGTGCTAGCTCGCTAAGCTAGCCCACTAATAATAATAATATAGCTATATCAGCAAAGAAAGACGCCTACATGTCGCTCTATTGATCTGTGTTTGGTTGTAAACACGGTCTATGGTTGTAAATATATAAATACACTAATTCCATGAATGTAATTCACTAATTAATAATGTGCGAGACTCGAAAGTGCTACAGTTTTATTTTAGGATGCATTTTAGGACTGCCCATAATTGCAATTCTGCCTACAAACAAAGGAGGGCAGTGTTACTCTTGTATATTTATCAAAGCAATCTGGCTTGGAGGCAGGTGTAAGAATGTTTTTTTTTAAAATTGTATTTCATAATATAACTAACGAGAAAGTAAGTGTATGAATAGATTATATATTAGATGTATTGATGTTGTTGATACTGTTGATGACGTTCTTCATAATTCTAATGATAGGCCTAATTGATGGCCTAATTGATAGCCTGGCCTAAATCGTATTTGTAGTTTATTTAAAAATAAATAACGAGGCGTCGCGAAATATAATCCATATTAAGCCCCTTCTGTATGGCATTCATGGAAATACTACTTGAAACCATGAAGGTAAGCTAAGCTTTATTTTTATAGATAGAATTTAGAATTGGTGTCATTCAATAGGCCTACATCACTGCACTTGATGAGCTAGTTAAAACAAATTCTTGTCTTTTAGGATTTCTAATGTGAACTTGTATCTGTTCGGTATTCTGCCGAGCCATCGAGAGGGGAAGATTAGCAGTACATGTTTATGCGACTAATTCTTGTTTATGTAGGAGCCTCTTATAAACAAGACCTATGAGTGAAATCCACTCATAGATTTTTACGGGACAGTTCTACCGCATCATCCTGTGGGACTTCTCCTTACTTCTCCTTCCTAACGTAGTTTCACCCAGAAGGCAGCATAATGGGTTAGCGAAACATCTCGAGCAGATTTGTACGACGTTATTTATCCACTAATGCGACTCCTGCACGCTCTCTGCTACTCCTGCACACACACATACACACTCTCTCTCTCTCTCTCTCTCTCTCTCTCTCTCTCTCTGTGTGTCCTCTGTGGGTCCCAAGGAGAGTGTGATTTATGATATGAGAGAGTTCTGTGGAGTGGCTGTAGTGCAGACATACTGTGTGTTAGAGGGGGAGAGTCTAAACAGGAAGGAAGGAAGGAAGGTGTGTGTGTGCAGATTCAGAATACAGTTTATAGATAGCCTAAGTCCCTCCCCTTTCCGGTAGACCACCACGTATTTCGGAAGAAATATCCTGTTTGAATTGTGCCATGAATTACACATATGATGTTTGTCAATTTAAAAGATCATTTTGCAAGTCAAGAAAGTCACAGTTTGTTGTAAAACTGTTGAAGTATAAGACAGTGAAAATACGTAATTAGAAAGACTACACACCCAAAAGTTGCGTAAGTGACATCATAACTTCATTGAACAATTCAAACGGGATCAACTAAATTATTTGTCTCGCTGTAGACTACCGTACATATTTTTTCCGAAATAAGGTCCCATGGGGGACGGTGGAAGGGGAGGGACTTAGGCTCTCCATAGAGATTTTTTTGTGTTTCAGTTGTTCCTCAGTAGTGCAGTGTGTGACTTTCCTGCGTTTCACCAGAACTCATCTCTGATGGGCTACTTGGCACAGAAGGAGGCTGCGCTCCATAATGCATGGGACAAGATCTGCTGCTGACCAATGGGGAGATGAGAGGAGCCGTTTCAAAATGCCAGTTCAAAGCTTTTCCTACCATTCATCTGCTTAGAGGCTGTTCTTTGAACTCTTCATCTTGGGGCTTGTAATGTGCTGTATGGGTGTGGCATGGCTCAGTGTCCTGCCTCAATCTGCATGCGTAATCTGGGCTGTTTGTGAGGTATGGATCTACTTGCCATTTCATGCTGTTCATGGTTTTCATGACCATCGTACCAGGGCTGTTTCTGGTCTCCTTGACCACCGTACCAGGACTATTTCCTGGTCTCCTTGACCATCGTACCAGGACTGTTTCTGGTCTCCTTGACCATCGTACCAGGACTGTTTCTTGCTTCATGAAGGGGGTTGAGACTGTGGATCCTGATGTTTTCCGACGGGGGGAATCACGCAGGTGTTTTGACTTACTTCATGGTGTTTTGACTTACTTCTTCCCACCCACCCTACCCCACACACACACATATAAGCATGCACACACGCACACCACCTGCTCTCCACCACCACTCTACAGCGCCGTCTCTAGACTAAAATCCATCGGCCACCTGGAGTGAAAAGAGACCTGTCAGGCCAGCTAAGAAATCCCTCTGGCATCACTCTTTCTCTCTCCCTCCCACTCCTTCTCTCACCCTCTTTTATTTTATTTTGTCTGTCGATTGCATTTTCTCTCCCTTTCACACGCTCCCTCTCTCTGTCTTCGGTGCTCTGTGTCTTTATTCCTCTCTGTCTCAGCACCACTCTTTCTCTCTCTCTCCTTCTGTGTGTCTCTCTCAGTGGAACGTCTTGGGAGCAGCCATTGTCGGCCTGCCTGCCAGTCTGTCTGAGTAGAGGCTTTGTTCTGGGTGACAGAGCTGGGAAGGAGAGATACAGGGATCTTGTTAGAAAGCCTGAGCATGGAGAGATTGGTTACTCTCTCTCTCTCTCTCTCTCTCACTCTCTCACTGTCTCACTCTCTCAGAGTAGGGTTGGTTCAGAGGGCGGGCGAGGGGTGCTCTGTAAAACTGACCACATGGGCTCCACTGCAAGAAATAAGGGTCTCCATCATTTGAAGGCTCTGGGGGTGTCAATATAAATGGTTCTGGTCCATATTTAGCTTCCCTCCAGTTGATTGGGTTGTTATTTGTGAAAAGAGTGAATGAATGGAAAGCTACAGTGGAAAGCCGATAGCATAATAGAGACCCTTATATTACCTGGCTACTTCTCCTTATTTGTCTCTTCCTATCATATTATCTTCAGCTTCATCATTGTTGTCGTCGTCGTCATTATCATTATCATTATCATTATCATTATCTTCTTCATCTTCATCATCCCAGCTGCATAACAAGGAAATCCACTGGCAGGGCGATGCAGTATCTAAAACACTGTAGATGATCACTTTACAAGGAGATAATGGTGTGTATAAAACACGAGGGTTCCAGGGAGTGGAATCTAGTTTAACATTGATGTGACGCAAGAGAATCAGTTGAATGGGGTGGGCTGTGTGTGTGTGTGTGTGTGTGTGTGTGTGTGTGTGTGTGTGTGTGTGTGTGTGTGTGTGTGTGTGTGTGTGTGTGTAAAAAACATTTCAAAATCGACCCTAGTGACATCGCACGTGGTATAGGCTGGTAGGTTGATCTACATATCATGGCTTGTAATGTCGATCTGCCTCCACAGTTTGTAATGGCGAATCAACAACCTGGTGATACAGTCGGGTCCCTTTAATAGATACAGTCATGGATGCATTTGGAGATGAATGAAGACAGCAGGTGTTATCCTCAATAGCAGACAAGGCCCCTCCCATTCCCATAACCTTACTTAATTATGTCCCCAGTATGTAGAGTTCCCTGTAGCTAGAAGTGCCACGAGAGAAGAGACACTTGGTTAACTTCTTTATTTTTTAAATTATTTAAAATAATTATTATTATAATTATAATATCATATTTATAATAATTATTATTATTATTATTGTCAGAATTCTAGACAATTCAGTACTCTGTATGACAAAATGGTTGTTCAATTATCACAATGATCACATTCTGCATCCAGTGCAGGCCTATTTGACATGTTTTCTTTATAATTCAAGTGATCTGTGTTAGTTAAAAAGCAGGTGTTAGCTGTGGGCTACAACGTCAAAATGTCTGCCACTGACGTTCGATGAGTTACGGCGACAAGGCCCATATGGTGCTAATACATAAGGCATCCATGTGGAAAACCCTCCCCTCGTGTTTGTGGCAGTGTGTGATGTCAAACAAAATAAATAGCCAGTGGCATCTCCCGTCTTCCTCTCCCCTGGCTTCACATCTGGCAAAGGCTGCATGTTAAATGAATCTGCATCTGGGGGCCCCACACCACCATCATTTGCCTCTGTGGGCTTAGGTTGCTGCACAGGGCAGAAGTCTCCAACCAGCTGTTTCACAGGCTCGTCTCTTCTTCTTTCACATTTACTTTTAACAGTTTGGCACATTAGTCATTTGGCTGAGAACAATCAAAGCGTACAAATACAAGTTTGAGTATAGCTACAAAATTCCAAGTGCTTCACGACCAAGTTTCTAAAGAATAACAGGACAAGAGTGCAGAGCTATAGCAATCAGAACACAAGGTTATGGTTTTTCATTAGGGGTCATGCATAATAGTAGATTATTCTAAATTCAACTCGAGAGCTAAAACAACACCAGTCAACAGAAGTGCACAAGTCAGGTTTTTGTGAGATGTTCTCGGAAGAGGTGGATCATTTTAAGAGAAATTAGAGAATTAGAGAAATTGTATTTGTGGTAAGAGTTAGAGAGAGAGATAGACAGAGAGAGAAATAGAGCGAGAGATAGTGTGTGTGTGTGTGTGTGTGTGTGTGTGTGTGTGTGTGTGTGTGTGTGTGTGTGTGTGTGTGTGTGTGTGTGTGTGTGTGTGGAAGTGGAAGATTGCAATGTTGCACTTTGCACAGAAATGTAGAACTTTGATGAATATCAGTGCTACATTTCCAATGCCTAAATAGCTGCCTAAATAGCTAAGTGATATATCTCACCTCCGTTTTTATATTTTTTATCTTATCTCTATGTAGAATAAAATAATGACCACTTATCATCAAGTTCTCTTACTTCAATAATTTATCACTTGAATTATGTTTATAATATTATTATAAACATAAAAACATGTGTTTTTAGGTTATTGGTTCATTTTTGTCTTTTGATTGCTGAGCTCCTCATAATTATCTGTGTTAAAGTATTATCTTGATGAAGGTTATTGACTGTAATGTTTGTATTTATACATTCAGATTAAAACGATGACAAGGAACATCTGGAACACAATATTAACCAAGATGGAGGCTTTTATCCCTAGGTCCTAATGCCTCCAGGTTCAATATGAAGCAGATATACATATGATATACTCTCTCCCTGAAAGGATTCATCATGATCTGTTATGAATGAAGATTTAACACAAAGCCATGGCAGTCCATCTGTGCCTATGACTCACTTTAATCCCAGTTGTGTGTATAGTGTGTGTTAGTGTGTGCGTGCGCGCATGCATGCATGCATGCATGTGTTTCCAATAGATCTGAGAGCGAGAGAATGAGCTAAGAGGCAGTAGCATAACAATAGCCATACTACAGATACATTAACATGCATCACATTGGTAGGGCCTATATGCATTCATTTGCTTGCACTTCGATGATATTTGTGTTTCTATAAAACTGAAAGTGTGAATATCCACCTAGTTAGCCAATTCAGCACGTTTATCTGTCTGTGTTGACGCTGACGTTCATTACTTCTAACGATGTTCCAATCTCAACTTTACATGTAAACATTGTTGCTACTTGGCCCTTGCTTGTCTGTGCCCCATGTCAACCCCCAAGCTAACAATGCTAGCCAACCCAAACCCTTACTGCACTAATACACTGTATTCAACACACTGCACTCTTAGTGCAGTGTGTGAGTAGTGTGTACTGTGTTGAATACAGTGTATTTAGAATCTAAAACACTGTATTGTATCTAAAACACTGTATTCAAGACACCTAGCATGTTGCTGGCTCGTAAAAGATGTGATGGCATGGGAGTTCAAAAGGGAACTGAGATCTGGCGATTGATCAGCCAAATAACCCGCAGCCATGTTGAGGTTGTAATTAGACAACGGGCCACTCGATCAGGCACAGCTGGGATAGAGTAGTCGAAATAATTGTTGGTGTTTGTTTGACAAACAACACCAATTGTGTAGGCCTACACAATTCACTTTCAACTATACCTGGGATTGTTGGAGGTTTAAGCACGCTGAAAGAGAGAGATTATTCTACCCATATGTGTTGTCAGTAAGCCTTCTGTGGGAGACGCAATGAAAATAAATACTTGGAAAATAATACCCTTGTGCACAGTCAGCCCATCCATTCTGCTGACAGGAACTATGCATACATAAACACATCAAATAGACCCTATATTGTGATATGGATGCTAGATAGATGCTGTCCGAATCTGGCATTTATGTTGATCAACAGCAAATGACACAAAATGACACACTATAATAATAGAGCACAACAACAACAGAAGCAACAGTTAATACATTAACTGTGGGGTTTGTTTTCAGCATTGACTTCAGAAAATGTATGCGATTGCTTTGTCCATCCATCAATTGTTCCACTTCACTGCCTCTTACAGTTCTTCAAATAGTCGCTCGTTTTGAGCTGAATTGTGGCGCAAGATTGAAGGTAAAGAGTCTAACGCGTCTCTGAGGCACACTATAACATATACACAATGGGCTTGAAGCAGAACATCATCACATCACATCACTGGGAGTCCGCTATGATACAATTTAAATATTATAGGCTACATGTAATGGCCAGAGAGGGAACCCGGCACTAAAATGAGAGGACACTCACTCAACCAGACAAACAACACTGTAGCGCTTGTAGTCCTCCTGTCTTGTCTGGGATTAATAAAGTAATATTGTATCTTAGCTCCTCACTTGGAAAAAGCGTGTAAAGTTTAACGGACAATAAACACAGAGTGGAAATTCAGTGTTCAATTCATGCTATGTGTTGTGTACATAGGCCTATTTACGATAGCCATAAGTTAGTGAACAAAGTCGTTAGATTTAGATAAAGTCAAATGTTGCAGATGTCCTTTATTTATTTATTTATACATACTGTATATTAGCAATTTAAAGCGATTAATGCAAATCCTACATGTAGTCCCTTTAAAGGGGGTGATATTGAAATTATCCCAAGGACTCGTCATCTTCGCCTCCATGCCACAGGAAACACGACCTGTCTTGTGTGGTTGGGTTATATTTGATTATTTATAGACCGGGCCTTTGTTTGGGAAATGTAATCTGCGTGGTCAGGTGAAAGTGAAGGGTTTTCTAACTGTCCAAGGTAGTAGTAGGGGTTGGCACAATGCTGCAACTAAACCACATGTTGAGCATTTTGTTTAGTTGTCTTAGCATTTATTAGCATTATTAGTAGGTCGAACCACTAATGTAATTTTTGTTGTTTAAATAGTAATACTTTTTCATGTCGATGTAAGAATAAGAACATGTTATGATATCTCTAAACCATAAGAATAAGCATTTTCTCAAAATATTTTTGCAGTACAATAAATTATAATGCTGCTGGGAACAATGACATCTTTGAAAATGAACATTTTGTGAAATCAACAAACAATAGTAATAGCACATGGAAAAATACAATGTTGTGCAAAAAATACAGTAGTGAAAGTGTCTGGGGGCACAAATATTGTGCAAGAGCTCAAACAGCTGATTACTACGTCATTAACGGGTTTTGAAAGAAGTAAAAAGGAAGAAAGCAGTGAAGGACATTTAAGTCACTGCAGTGCATCATCTTGACAACGGTAGGCTGTCTTTTCACATTTACAATCATTTTCAGCCGATACATAAGAACAAACTCACAATAATAAGGTAACAACATTAGGCAAATAACCTGTTAAGTCTCATGAAACACTTAATGAAGGTGTGTTTTTAGACTAATTACTAATGCTGTTTTAAACAGTGGTTGTTGCATTCATCAGTTCATCTCTGAACAAAGCATACTCAGCGATGCACTCGATTTAATTTACATTTATACATATGTTTCTAACTTCATAGCTGTAAGCTATTCATTATACAGCACTCTTAAATTCAGTTCAGCACTCTTGAATTAGTAGTGTACTTGTACTGCATTCACAATACAATACAACAATTGCTTTCATGACATGAGCTAATATATGTCAAAAGTAATTTACTGTATATATATGTAACCAAAAATATACCATGACATTTGCAGGGTGGTCTTTTCTAAAATGGTTTGCTGTGTTTGTGTTTTTTCCCCCCAGGAATTTGTGCTGTTCTGTATTCAACCCTCGCCACAATGGACGGCTATTTGAGTTACGGCGATTACGACGACAACAGCACTTACGCGTACAACGAGAACGAGACCATACCCCAGGAGACCATTGCCCTGCACCCCTCGGGGTGTTTGAAGGAGATCGTCTGCGTTGCTCTGATCATCGCCAATGTCATCATCTTCATACTGGGCTTCTGCGGCAATGGCGTTGTGATTTGGATCGCCGGCTTCAAGATGAACAAGTCGGTCAACACCACCTGGTACCTGAGCCTCGCCATCTCTGACTTCATCTTCTGTGCCTGCTTGCCCTTGAGTATCACAAACTTGGCATTGGGAGAGTGGATCTTTGGCCTGTTCATGTGCAAGCTCACCTCCTTCGTCATGTTCCTCAACATGTTCAGCAGCATCTTCCTGCTGGTGGTCATTAGCGCAGACCGCTGCGTGTCCGTGGCGTTTCCTGTGTGGGCGCAAAACCGACGCACGGTGAGGAAGGCCTCGGTCGTGGTGGTCCTGGCCTGGGTGGTGTCCGTCGCCCTCAGCATGCCCAGCATAGTGTTCCGTGACGTGGTCAGCCACATGGGGAAGACCATTTGCTTCAACAACTACACCTCGGACCAACACAGCCACAAGACCGTGGCGGTCAGCCGCTTTCTCGGGGGGTTCATGGTGCCCTTCTTAATCATCATCATCTGCTACTCTGTCATCATCCTCAAACTCAAGAAAAATAAGATGACCAAATCTACCAAACCCTTCAAAGTCATGTCGGCCCTCATCGCCACTTTCTTCATCTGCTGGCTTCCGTACCACGTCTTCGTTCTGCTCGAGCTGAACCACCAGAATTACACGGCGGGGATCATCACCATGGGACTGCAGGTGGGCACGTCTGTGGCGATGGCCAACAGCTTTCTGAACCCGTTCCTCTATGTTTTCATGGGCAACGACTTCAAGCAGAAGTTCAAGAGTTCCCTGGTCTCCAAAATGGAGAATGCTATGGGCGAGGATGGTCGCACCATCAGCCGGTACCTGTCCAGGTCCAGCTCTGTGGACGCCCGGGCCTCTACACACATTTAGAATGTTTAAGCTAATGTACATTGGAAAAGATAATGCTGCGTTTGTATTCAGATGGCAATGTTTCTCTATGTCCCTAAGTTCATACACGGCATATGCAAAAATGTATTTGTTATATGAAGAATGTAGATGGGGGACTGATATAGCGATGTACACAACCTACCTGTAAGCATCTTTGAGCAAGATGCCTAACGCCTAGCTGCTTCTTAATGACCGGTGTCTGTATTCACTGTAAATCTTGTTGGATAAAAGTGTGTTCAATGTGAAATTAGTAAATAGTAGATCAAATATGTCTCAGGTAGCCTAGTGTTACTCCTAGTCCTAGAGGTTGGAGTTGTATAGAGTTGTATACTTTTGATGATTGATGATTGTGCGCAGCGGTATGTGGAAATGTATACTTGATCACTTTATAACCATATTAAAAGGAATGTGGATGTTGCATGTTTGTGTGATCATTATTTAAAGTAAAAAGTGCTGTTCTTTCTGCTGTTGAAAATATTTGACAAAGAACATGAAGTTCTACATGAATATGAGAAGTATAGAAATAGATAGAGGTAGAGGTATCCTCGTAGCTGTTTTACGATCGTCTTTCCTGAGTCAGATTATAACTAAATAATACAAGCCAAACATCTAGGCAATCTAGGCATAATGTATTACTTGCTTACAATGAATGTAATGTGTACAGTATAATGTAATGTAGTATAGTATAATATATGTTTTAAATGAGCTATTATGTAAAAATAGGCATGCTTTATTACTTTTTCCACTTTTGGTTTTATGCAATTACACAATGCAATTGCTTTTTAGTCTATGTAAATCTTCCATCTTCAAATATTCCATTAAATGTTCTTTCTATCCTTGTATCAAAAGGTTATATATTTCTGGGTTCATTATCAAGTTAAAAAAAAGAGTCCAGCCATGATTTATGATTTACAATGACGATAAAGCAATTATAATCAAGTACCTAGAATGTGGTTGTGCAGTATAGAAGGAATGATTGTAATATTAAACTATTCGTAATTTTTTGGCTGTTCTGTGTTGTGTTGCTTTAGTTCTCAATTACTGAAACTGATCTTTAAAAAAGTGTTCAGTTACTAGAAGCTTAGCATTCTAGCGTGCAGCCCATCGCTATAAGTTATTATAGCACTAAGGGTAGAGCGAGAATCTTTTTTTGAGAAAGGCCTAAAAACATGTAATTACTATAGATACATGATGTATTTACTATGTTTTCTCCTTTGACAAACAAACAAACAAGGTAATGTTCCTCCTTCTTATACACTGTAGGCCTATTATTAATGAATTGTAATTAATGGATTGTCTTTCCTACATGTAATGATTTAATCACGTCACATCACAGAACACGGATGAATTAACCTAATTAGAGTATTTATTGGGCCTTTATCACATTACATTCATCCCATATAGAAAATACATTCACATGTGACACCCTTATACAGACTGCTAGTCCGTCCATGAAAGCAAGTCTGACTAAAGCTTAAAGCAGGTGTAAAAATAGAAACAATATCTCGCCTTACAAAGGTTCTGCTGTTTTTTTTTTAATGTTTAAAAATATATACATGTATAGTATACAGTATATGGAAGTCCTTTAGAAGCTTGTGTTTTTATTGAAGCATACATAGTAGCAGGTTACAGGTATAGCGTTAAAAGTGCCATTTTAAAAACCCTTAATGGAATGCATTACGTTTTTTGGAGTAGTTTGGATTTGCTTAAGCTACACTAGTAGAGAAAAAAACCTAGTATATGGTTTCCTTTGAAAAATTTTAATTAACAAGATTTTTTAGTAATTTTCCGTGCTACGATTAACTTGGGGTACTACCAGAAGTGTTCTTAAATCCATCAGAGTTCTGAGATATACATTAAATCATAATAATAACATATAGTAAAACATAATGTCAAATTCCTCAGTGGTTTTGGGGGATGTGGTCATGCACAGTAAATTGCTTTGGGGATTTCTGTAGATAATCCAGTGTAGAAAACATATAATTTAGCTGCGTGACATCTGCAAATCAGAAAACAAAAATGCTGTATTATCACCAGTTATTAAATTCCCCCCATTTTATTGATTCTCATGAGGGTATCACTATCCTTGTGAATATAGTTATGGAGAGGCAACAGTTTCAAAGAAAATAGTACAAATACATCACAGGTAAGATGCAAGTATTTTTTTTTCAATCAGCATCGGGCTTCCTTTGAATACAGCAATCAATCTGCGATGTAGAAAATAGTATTGTTCATAGCTGTGGTAGCAGCGGACATCTTTTTCGATTCTTTTTTTCACAAAAATAAAGTCCATATTATATTCCATACAGTGTTTTAATAAACCTTTTGTATTGCATTTTTATTTTCCCACTATGAGTATGATTCTGTCATAAAACAGAGATTTGCCTCTGTAACTATGGAAGCAAATCTACCTTCTTTGTATTAAGGCATCGATGCAACAAATACTCCTCTTCAACAGCTCCATTCAAGATCTGTTCAACCACCAGGTGATGCTCACTGCTAAAGCCCCCAAAATAAATACACATTGAGCTGCTGATATATACTGTATATCTCAACAGCACACATCAAAGATGTGAACTATGGGGAAAAAAAAAAAACTGAAAATACAACAGAACAAATTATTTAAATAAAATGTTAAATGTGCACACAACAAAAGGGGAAAACTAAATCAAACAACATGAAGAGTCCAACGATGACAGTGAAAACGGAGGGGGGGGGTATCTCGTATATCATCTCGGCATGTACTCCATGGGCACGCCTGACATGTTCTTTGCCTTCAGCGCAACGTCCACTGTTCGGATCAGTTTGTCGATGTCCGCGCGCATCTCCGGCGTGTAGGGATCGTACTCGAGCTTCCGCAAGCCCGACCGCTTGAAGTTACCGTCCTTCTGGCCCTCCACGCAGAGCAGGCGGTCCTCGGACACCACGGGACCCAGGAACAGGACCATCCCCTTGAGCTGGGAGAAGAGGTCCCTTTTCAGGTCCTCAAAATGAACCACGTGGACGTGCTTCCCGTAGCGCAGCCAGTCGAGTGTGTGGGACGCCCACCACGGGGCGTAGTTCTTCACAAACTCTGGCCACTCTGGAAGACAACAGGAGAGCCAAGGACAGTCAACGGTGATAGGTACAGGGATAACACGCAATAATACAAACATCTCGCTCACGCTAATATCACCAGAATGCTAACGTCTATACAGTCACCAGAAAGCAAGAATGACGAGAATTGAACAGAGAAGCCGTAACATGAGAAGAATGTGAACAGCTCTAGAGCGTGAACAAAACCCAAATGCTAAAATCTACACAATGCTAACATCTCAAAAACACGAACATCTCCAAAAAGCTAGCATCAATTTGAGAAGTAACTCGCCCTTTCTTGACAGAGGAAGAACACAAATGTGGAAGTGACACATTGATAAGCTACATTTTCCAATCATGTCATGAAGAAGAATTGAGCAATCTGACACAATTTAAAAGCCAGGCTCCACATGACTCCGCTTTTAAATAATTGCTGCTAGAGTTATGCCAACATAAGCAGACATAACTCTAGTCACAAGTGCCTTAACTAATTAGGAGAGCGAATCATTTATTCATTATTAATCAAAGTGAGGGGCCTGCTGATCTGGCAGTTCAGAAACTAACAAGGGAAACAATTTGTGCCAGAGTTAGCAGAACCATCGGACCTAACTCTGGAAAAGAAACGCAGTCAAAACTAACAAACCCACTAACATTCCCTTCCGATGTCGGTCTCGCCAAAGACACTGCTTTCCTACTAACGCTGGTTTGACCAAACAATGCAGCTGAGATCTAGCTGATGTTAAATGCATCGACTGCAGAAACAGAAAGATAATTAATCCAACCGCTCATCTATCATCCACCATTCAAGGTATATAGCAAAAAAAAAACACCAAACTGCTTTTGCTTCTGATATGACTCGATGGGCAAGCGTTGAGAAACAATACTGCAATACTGGTGACATAATCTGCCTTCAGTGATGGGATGGGTGCATTCCTATTATTCATCATCTTCATCGCAAGCTGATTCACAACTGAAGAGTGATGTTGAAGTTACTTTCCACATGTCATATATTACTCATTACTGATTACTTCCACTGGAAAGTAATTCAGCTAAGTTATAATATTACTGTATGAATCTGGTAACTCGTTGTATTACTTATCACACTACTTTTGGCACCAATAAATGCTCCCTTCAAATAGAAGGCTATTAGGTCTACAAGCCTGGACCTATGAGCATGTTATCTGATTCATGATGCAAACTCAGCATTAATGTTCAAATTAAGCTTGTTTTTTCTGATTCTGATGACGGATATAGCTGCTCGAAGCGAAACATTACAGCCCGACTTACAATAGCTAAACCTCCATATCAGTCCGTACGTGAGTGTAATTATTCTTTTTATTCAAAACCCAAAACGCATGTCAGGAAAATAAGGTAAAGCTTTTGGCATTTGGGGTCTATTTATTTTGGTTAGGCTTACTTATTCAATAGCAACAGCGTGGTAAGTATGTTTCACGGGACAGCAACAGGCTATCGGTCTTATTGGCGGTTGTGGATATTATACATTTTTGTCGGGTGGAGTCTTGGAGGCGTTTGGTGAGCACGACTCTTTGCCTAATTTATCATAAATATAAAAAATATATATTATACACTGAGAGACTATTTATTGTTGTGACTATAGTGAACCAACGTAATCCTGTCAAATGTAACACATTTTCTCAGCTTTGGGAAAGAGTCCCCTGAGAACAGATATTATTTAGTTCCTGCTAAGACTGAAAGGGAAAGGAGCATGGTTGTGCAAGTGGGGTTTTTCTATTGACCAACAACAAATGTGAAAACTAAACTAAACTAAATTATATATATGTACTTCTGTTGACCTTTGGTTTGAGTCCTTTTATTCAATGTGTTTCAGACGGATTGCAGAGGTAGACCAGCTACTAACTGTATAATCTCTCAACTCACTTGGGCTGACAGTGTTTTGCAGCAACAGTGGGATGGGACCAAATATATACACTTCAAGACATGTGTTATTCTAGTGCCCACCCAAATATTTATAATGATATAAAATGAGAGTTAAACCTGCAGTATGTAACTTAACCTAACCCTAACCCGTCTACTGCAGCTATTTACTCCATTCAAAAATATAGGTGTCACTGCCCCAAGAATCTGGGGCTTGAACAATCACTCTGTCAGCATACTTACCCTTCCCCTTCCAGTGGGCCTGGGATGCAAACCCAATATGGCCGCCATATTTGCGGTTAAACTCTGCCATGAGGGCCTTGTAGGGGTTCCGGATCATGAGAATGCCGGAGTCGAAGGCTTCGATCTCCTTCTTCCCGCTTTCATGGGTCTTGATGCAGATGGTCCTTCCGCTCCGCCAGTGGTCTCGCTCCCCCTTAAATCCTATGGAAACAATATAATGCCACAACAAATGTGTACAGTTAGACATTTACAAGCACTGTCTCTCTGAAATAGTCGGTGGTCACACCTGGCATTACCAAACTTGGAACATTTTACTTTGCCTCTGAATCTGTTTCTCAATAAGGTCGTTTTGGCGTGCTGTGGAGTTTCCTGTTTTGAAAATGGAGAAGTAAGCCTGGCTTACACAAAACGTGACTTTTGTAAACCGTGGTATCTATTTTTGAATGAATTCATTACCATGACAACACGGCGTAGCCTTAGCATTGATGGATCATGTAACAGAGGGTGTACATTGTTGAGCCTGCATCGCGGCACCTTTGTTGTAGAGCGAGCCGTCGAAGTAGTAGCTGCCCGAGTAGAAGCCTGTGGCGAGCTCGATGAGGTGCCGGGCCCAGGTGTTGCCGGCCCCGGGGAAGCTGGCTAGGGCCTGCAGCAGCTTGGAGCGTGTCGGCAGGAAACGGCGGTCCATGCAGCGGTTGTCTAGGGCGCAGACAAAACACACATGCATGCTAGACAAGCTAGGTCCTCCACGTAGCATACTACGTTGTCTCAATTGAATATTTGATATAGGAACATATCGGTTGTGTGGTTATTTAACTTTTATTTAAAATATGCAGAAAGAAGTTAGAGAACATACAACATACAACAAAAACATACAACCTAATCTCCGATTATGATCGGATCATAATCTCACTTCAGTTACAAGACAGCTCAATAATGCGGTATAGAAATCAAAATGGAAGGGAACAAATATCTCATTTATTCTAAAGAAGGACTTGAAATGAAATAAGGCAAACTAAATGGGAAAGTATAATTAATGGTAAAAACTGTGAGCAGGCCTGTGATGATTTAGTATGTACATTTAAGCAACTCGTATCTAGATTTTCTAAAATGCCTCAGAAGCATAATAGAAAACAGTCTCTGCCTTGGTTTAATGACACTTTATGGCACTTAATGAAGAACAGAGATGCAGCCCTCAAAAAATCTCTAAAATCAGGACTGGAAACTGATCGTTTGATATATGTTGGTCTCAGGCAAACAAGACTGCCTTAAAACCAATTAGGTCACTTCATAAACAAGCCCTGAAAGTCCTGGACAGGAAATCACGACAGTATCATCATTGTGATATACTTATACTTAAATACAAAAATGTTGAGCTCTGAGCAAATGAGCAGCGCTTCGAGGTCTGCTTCAAGGGGAGATCGTCCCTAAAAGAAGCTCTGCCTTCGGACAGTCTGCCTTAAAGGAATGGAACAAGCTCCCTGACAGTTTGAAATGTATAGATTTCCATAATTTTTCCTGTGATGTAAAACATTTCCAGCGGATTGCTGGAAATTGTTGAGAGAGGCAGGGGTCAGAGTGGGAATTACCACAAATATTGCATAGTTTTGTTGTATCTATGACTGATTTTAGTATTTATTGTTTTTTTAACCTGTATTTGTATTAATTGTATTAGTGTTTGTGTCAACCTGCCCAGGGACTGCAGATGGATATTAGCTAGTAGCTAAATCTGGTACAATGCATCTCTTCTCTCGAGATTAATGTTTTTGTACATGGTCCCTGACAAATAAATGTAATAAACTAAACTAATATTTGGACCGATTGTAGAACTGCACTACACTCAATGATGTATATGATTTATATATATATATATATATATATATATATATATTAGGGCTGGGCGATATATCGATATATCGATATCGTGATATGAGACTAGATATTGTCTTAGATTTTGGATATCGTAATAACGTGATAGTGTTGTCTTTTCCTGGTTTTAAACTTAATTTTCAGAACTTACCAGACTGTTCTAGCTGTTCTATTATTTGCCTTTACCCACTTAGTCATTATATCCACATTACTGATGACTATTTATCAAAAATATAATTGTGTAAATATTTTGTGAAAGCACCAATAGTCATCCCTACAATATTGTCGCAATATCAATATCGACGTATTTGGTCAAAAATATTGATATCTGCTATACTTGAAACAGTTTTATGTTTACAATTGATATTTAAAATATTGTAGGCTAGGCCTATATATATATATATTTTTTTTCTCTATAGTTTCACTTGAAATTGTTTGCACTAAAGTTCTTAAAATTAAATGAGAAAATACTATTTATTTATTGAATTACCAGAAAACATGCTATATCGTGATATAGCATATCTTTATCGAGATGTTAAATGACCTATATCGGGATAGAAGATTTTGGCCCAGCACTAATATATATATATATATATGTATTAGAGGTGTAAGAACCTCGAATCAAAATCTAAAATTGATTATGAACATTCGATTTAGAACTTTGAAGTGGAAGTTTCTTTGAGTGACCTCACGTCATACCAGGGCTCCACTAACAATGCGTTGCCGTCTGCGTCAAGTCAACACAGCGCGTCCGAAAGCAATCAATGTACAAAGAATGGTGTCATGATTTATGAGAAGTGACTAGTTGACACATTCGCCATTTTTTAAGCTTGGATGGAGCTATCAGACGCACTGCAACATGTACAGTGTCCGTGGATTGTTATGGCAGCGTTTCCCAGCATGTGCTACTGTGATACTTCCTGTCATACGGTTCCAGTCCAATATACGAGGACCCTAAAACGCCCCCCGCCCCATCTATTTGGTTAGCAGCTAAAGGGCTAAACAGGAAGTGGACAAATTGAACTCGAAAACCCTGATTGATTGTTGTTTGTTTTAATATTCTCTATTTTTGTTATTTATAAATGTTACTATAAGTAGTTTAAAGTTATTAAATGAGAGTTTTTTATTTTTATTTTTATAAAACAAGGCCGATAGTCTTACAGTGGTATAGGCCCAGCCATCAGTATTAGTCATGTTTTGATATGTCCTGGGTTCGTGACTGCGTGATGTTAAAGTGGCATTAAAGGAACCAAAATGCTGAGTCTGGGCCTTTTGTCTGAGGGTCACTGCCGGTTTTAATGACGTGCAGATGATCCTCTCAGAGGAGAAGTTAAATGACTCACTGGCAACAAGTGCAAGAAAAGTGCGATATAATGTTAAAAAAGGTAAGACTCAACAAAAATGCCAAGTTATGAAGATACATCCATTTTCTTCAGGCACTACTTCCTGGTCATGGTCGCTAGGCAGAATGGCTGGTGCCTATTCCAGTTTATTAAAGGGGTAACCCAGTCCAACCAGCATGTCGAAGGTCTGGGTATCCCGGACAGACCACGGGACACATGGGGAGGGCTGGCTAACTCCGTGCAGACAGGTCACGTGCCGAGAATGGAACCTGCGTCTCCTGAGCAGCGAGGCAATAGAGCAAACCACAGTGGTGTGGTGGACTGGTTTGTGTAGCATTATACCGCTACCTTCGTCTAGCATTATATTGCTTTTGGTGTTCGACTCCCAGCCTAAAAGGTACTGGGTTCGATCCCCATGTCCACACTCTTACCTGTAGGCATCCTTCAGCAAGCATAACCTCTACCTGCTCCTTAATGACATGCATCTGATTTCACTGTCCAGTCACTTTGGATAAAAACATCTGCTAAATGACTAAATTGTAAATAATACAATATGTAGTGCGTGGGAGGGGGACAGGCCTACAAAATGCTCTGAAGGTAAGCTATCTATCTATCTATCTAACTGTATCCGTACCTTGAACCAGTGTTTGATAGACCACAAAGTACTGGTTGTTCCCACAGCTCTCGAGCTCCTCCACATGGCAGCGGTGAAGGCACATGTTCTCCTCCTCCGGCTCGTGGAGGGAGAAGTGTGACGTCGGGAAGCCACAGTGGCAGCGGTCGCCGGCCAGCACTGCCAGAGACTGGTCCTGGGGTACAGGAAGACACAAACACACACACATACACCCGTTACACACACACACACACACACAGGACTACTGCTGTGACTGAATGCTACTACTGTAATGAAATGTCTGACCGCTGCAACTGTACTTTTGGTGTCTTGTAAACCTGTGAGGGGGCTGGGCACCTTGTGTGCATGAGAATAAATAATAACACAATAATAATAATAATAAACTACTACATGGACACACACAGGAATACGACTGCCACATGGACACATGCATGTAGATATGTATGCACACACAAACATAGAGCACACACACATAAATACTACATATATAGGTATAAACACCTATATATGTGCATGTGTGTATTTATGTATGTATGTAGGTATGTATACATACACAACCATAAACACACAGACATACAAATGTACACATTTATACACAGAAAACACAGACACTCACTCACATCTCCCAAAAAGTGTTTTTCACCTTTTCTGTGCACATGTCAACACATTTGTCCACAGACATGTTTTGAATGACTGCCGTAACAGGAAGTGCCAGAGTTACGTTTTCTGGTTTGAGGAAGCAGCCCTTGAATATGGCACTTCCATCTGCAACAGAGAAAACATGACCTTACTTAAATGAACCACACACACACACACACACACAAATACATTTCAGATTCATATTGTCTATAATTGTAGGTACACAAGAGATGTACTCCTTCTCTAGGACGGGCTAGGAGTGCTAGCTAAGCTAAAATGTGGCAATGCAAGCAATTGCATTGTAATCTATGATTACTCCCTTATGATCCCTAGAGTCTAGAAGACAGCACATGAAGGTTGATGAAGGACAATGGGACACAGCATTAAGTCTGTCACTACTGTAATCCCAGTAAAACAGGATATTGAGGCAGGCCACAACACAAGACGGATGCGATTGGACCCTTCATTTGATAATTTGAGTACTGCGTATACTTTAGATTAGGGCTTGGCGATATGGAAAAATGTATTAGCGTGATAATCATGGGGAATTTCACACGATATCGATAAATATCACGATATGCTTATGAATTCAAAATACCATTCTAAACAGTCTAACTGAAGTATATGGCCATTTTCCTTTCTCTCTGACTTTTCAAACCTCATATTTGATCATTTTAAGGGCATATCTTCTCATCGTAATTAATTTAGACTATAAAACTGGGTATCACAACAGGTCGATATCTTCATTTCATGACGATACAATACCATTCAAAGACAATAAATGATCATATTGAATTATTGCCCAGCCCTACTTTAGATTACTTTTTAGAAGACTTTAAGATGAGTCGATGTTCATGTAAAAATGTGTGTATGTAATGTAGTGTAATGTATTGTGATGTGATATCGTTACTTTGTTTAACATTTGGGGACGGATTCGTTCTTCTCCTTTATGTCCTGTTGTCTGGTGTTATTTGTGTTGTACTCAGCATGAGTCACATAACCGAGAACAGGGTCGGAGGTCAACACCCAGAACAGCTCTGCTCAGCAGTTTGCTCAGCAAGAGATAAAAAAAGCAGAAACGATAGCAGCCGTTTCTCCTCCACTCCGATGTAAACAAATTTAATTAGCCAACAGATCCGAAACGGCCATGCATAAATGACAATTTGGATAGAATCAACTGTATTTTATAATTGGACTTGAATGAATGAATGATCTTTATTTGTCCGTTTAGAAAAATGTATTTGTACACATCGGCTTTGGCATAATTAGTGCAATACATGAAAACATGGACCAGCACAACAGGACCAGTGTGACAAAGAAAACATAAACATCACAGGACAGCAACAGCAGACACGAAAAAATGTAGAAAAGATTATATTATTATTATATTATTATTATGTGGGAATAAAAGCTATTTCCGTTCTTTTGACTCCGTACAGAGGGACCCGGTATCTGCGTAACGAGTTGTTGGTATCGGCAGTTCAGAGGATGTGTAATGTCGTTGCTGATGATCCGGTTTGCTTTGTGTTGCACAGGTTTGGTAGCGTGATGACATGGTTGTGATTTTGCTTGAGATCTTAATGATTTGTGTTATTTCGTTTTTGTTGATGACTGTGAGGGAAGTAAACCAGGAGAGAAAACCAAAAGGCGATGACACTTTCCATGAAAGTTAGGAGGAAGAGTATTGAGGATGCCTCCATGGAATTGGACTACACTAAACCCTGGTTTAATGGGCATTACATTTGTAATTTCACAGGGATCAGTGACAGTTCACATTCCCCTTCTTCAAATGACCAAGGCTTGACTTGGCTCCATTCACACAAATGGATTAAGGCAGATTAGACAGTATCAAAAGACAATCCCCAAACACACAGGATAGGTTTGTAGTATAGTGTTAGTTTAGTGTTAACATTTTCCATTAGTACTGCATGGTTGGAAATAGGATTAAAACCAATAGAGGGAGAAGGGAGGGATGGAAATATGGGACATAACCATCAAAATAGTTACTGTGTGTTTTAGTGTTGTCCATAGGCTATGGTATACGGTATAATATGGGCTATTCTATCCCCATGTTGTATTCTCTCTCCCCTACCGTGTTCTCTTCTGACCTTCTCCGTTCAGCTTCCTGTCTGAACTCACATGACTTGATGTATTTGGGTTAATATCTTATATATTAACATATTGTATTCTTCTTCTACAAAAGCCCCTTCCGCTTTACTGTTATATATCGCCTCTTTTTTCGCCCCGCCAATTCACTACTGTATTTACTAAGGTATTTCAAGGTGTTTTAGTCACTCCCAAATAACACTAAGCACATTTCCGTTTTTAGCTTTCCAGTAGTACCTCGTAGTAACATCATTATGTTTAAGAACAGTATTATTATGTTTCCAATAAGATGATTTAGGAGGAATAAAATAGGACGATGAGTGGAGACAAACACTAAGAGTCTCGATTTAGACTAAGGCGAAGGTAGAATGTCAGTTCGAACCAGATCAAACCAGTTATTTTGAGATCTTTAGATATTAACCGTAAGTCAATACATGACCAGTTGGACGGATATTTCCAGGTCCCATTCTTCTTTATGTATCTATGTGGATTGCATACAGTGCACCAACAAATTTTACAAACACAATCTGATTTACAAACCTGACTACATGATGAAATATGAACGTGGAAGGTTCACATATAAACCTGTATACCTGTGCTAAATTGCATTACTCTCTGAACGGCAACCATCTGCTGAATTTGCAGCAGCCTCAGTCTTTTGTATTTGTATCTAATCCAATATAATTGAATCCAATATAATCTAATTCAATGGCATCTATTGTTAATACAAATCTAATTGTAGCATTTTAATATAATATAATCAAAATCTCAACTAGAGTAGAATAGAATAGATATTCCATCCCCAACAGATCATAAAACAGTCAAGCACAGCAACTTTTTTAATGTCCTGTGCCAATAATTTTTAAAAAAATGCACGGTGTGCCAATGTTATTTTTTATGCATTTATTATAATTATTTTATATAGGCTACTCATTTAACTGCAGTGTAACTATTGTAGTTAGTTTTAATATGTTGTAACAATGATTGTCTTTCTTTCAGTATAGTGGCAGTATTTTTCATGTATTTTAATTATGAATAAATAAATGATTTATGAATTATACTTTCTCTGCTGCCACAAAATTGGACTGGAATGTGATTAATTTGGTGCAGAGAGAGCAGCGTCAAAGTTGAAAATATTAAAATGTTGTGCAAGGCGAAAACGGGCATCTCCGAGCTTGGAGATGCTTGCAAATCCAAAGTCGTAGAAATTGGCGCTGCACTAATTTATTTTCTTTGATTCAGCCATTATGCTCACACAACATGAACTGCTTGGCTCAACAGCTCCTTGCTTCCTTCCTTCGTGAGTGACCGGCACAAGGTCACATGATCCCGATTTGATTTACTATGTCTTGCATAAGAATTAATTGGTTTTGTATATTAACTCAAGTAGGCTTATGGATTTAACACAATTACATGAAGTTTATAATGAATATGATTAATATAATGAACATATCTCAACTGATCCCAAAATACATATCCTATGTATTTATCTTATGTATATATATATATATTTTTTCTATTATGTATATTTTTTTGTAAACGTTTATTTTACTTTTTGGCCCTTATTCTGTGATTGTTCTACGTATTGTAAGCTTGCCATGTCACAGGAATTTCACTGTTTAGAATGACCCTGTGTTATACTTTGCAAGTGATCAATAAAACACTTTGACTTTGATCCTGCGCCTGCTACTGTAAATGGCACCCCCGTAGGTTGCTGACCCCTGGTCTAGCAGTATGTAAGAGGCTTTAGATAGTAATAGTCTAGCAGTATGTAAGAGGCTTTAGATAGTAAATAGTCTATCAGTATGTAAGAGGCTTTAGTTAGTAAATAGTCTAGCAGTATGTAAGAGGCTTTAGTTAGTAAATAGTCTAGCAGTATGTAAGAGGCTTTAGATAGTAAATAGTGTAGTACAGTAGTATGTAAGCGGCGTTAGATAGTAAATAGTGTAGTACAGTAGTATGTAAGCGGCGTTAGATAGTAAATAGTGTAGTACAGTAGTATCTAAGGGGCTTTAGATAGTAAATAGTGTAGTACAGTAATATGTAAGGGGCGT
>OOFB01008348.1:0-10312 GCA_900323305.1 Trachyrincus murrayi | reverse complement strand
GAGGCCAGTGTGTGATATCAGAATTCACCCACCAACACATGGCATGGTTCACATACTGGAGCGTTGGTGACTTACTGCCGGTGTGTATGCATGTGCACACCTAGGAAGCCATACTCTGAATCCACCGTGTTTAGATCATACTCATTGTGAATATAAAATTGATCACTGAAGTTACCTGTGCATGTTTGAGAGCTGTGATGTCTGGAACAAGCATGCATAAACTAGCTCCAGTGGTGCAATGCGGAGGTTGTTAATTCAAGCCTCACCTTGGGCAACCTGTAACTTAGGTCAGCTACATCATTCAACATTTAGATAGGTACAAATCACTGTGTGACATTGTAATCCTCACGAACAATCAGTCACCCATAGTTTCTGTTTGTTAGTACCAAGAAACTGTAACCCGACGCACCGCACGGTTTGTTACACAGAACCATCTGGGAAGTCGTCCTTTCAAACAGTTTGGAACTACGGGCGTGGTTTAGGTGTGACGACAGCGAGAAGCGACTGTTGGTTTGAAAACAACAATGGCGGCTCCTAAAGAGGTTAGCGTAGATGCTGCTATAGCATCTGTTTTATCTGAACTGGAGAGTATCTCTTCATTGAAAGAAGAGCAAAGAACGGCACTGAAGGCTTTTCTCAATGGAAAATATGTTTCCCTACTACGTCATAAGGTTCATTCAGTGATTCATTTTATATTCACAATGAGTATGATCTAAACACGGTGGATTCAGAGTATGGCTTCCTAGGTGTGCACATGCATACACACCGGCAGTAAGTCACCAACGCTCCAGTATGTGAACCATGCCATGTGTTGGTGGGTGAATTCTGATATCACACACTGGCCTCGTGGCGCAACGGTAGCGCGTCTGACTCCAGATCAGAAGGTTGCGTGTTCAAATCACGTCGGGGTCATGAGCTTTTAAATAAATCCACGCTCATGAGTTTATCCATCAGGTATTGGTTAATGTACATAATAACTGAAACAAGGAATAACGAAAGGCTGACTCACTGGAATTAGGTTTCTGTTGTCTCATCCACATTATTTGCGGTAAAGTGTTAATACTGGAAGTACATTTGTGAGTTTAGGTTGTGATGGTACACACTTCTTTTACAGTAAATACAGCTTAGTGAAGTTTGGCAAACTTAAAGGTTGCTCGAGGTGAGTCTCGAACTCACAACCTCGGCATTGTTCTGCTGGATATTGCTGTATTAGTACCTTGCGCTGACCTATTGGGTGTGCACACCCAATAGCACACAGCTGTGCACACGCACGTGCAAGGAAAAATGTGCACAAATAAGCAGACACGTATACACACACACACCAACGCTAAGTTAGTGACTCTACAGTGTGAACGATGGCACTTACGGCCTGGCTTTCTTTCCCTCCAGACATCATCTTAAACAGTTCAACTAACGGTCGGCACACCATGGAGGAGCCCATGCCTACCATCGATGTAGAACACGTCCCAATTGCAGGCTATGCAAATCTTTGTTACTGAAACTCTACACGACATGTCAGTTAATCTGCAGCATATTTTAGATATTGAATTTCAACCTGTACTTCATGTATTATGTGACATAGTTTGTCTTGGTTAAAGGTTGCTCCAGGTGAGGCTCGAACTCACAACCTCGGCATTGCTCTGCTGGATACTGCTGTATAAGTACCGCGCGCTGACCGATTGCGCCACTGGAGCTCTCTTGCTGGACGTGCACACTCATGGCAATGTGCACAGAGACATGATAGCACACAAACATGCATGCACACCCACACCCACACACACACACACACACACACACACACACACACACACACACACACAGTAATATGTATGCTAAAATAATCTGAACACGGTGGATTTAGGTTCAGTGATTCATTTTATATTCACAATGAGTATGGTCTAAACACGGTGGATTCAGAGTATGGCTTCCTAGGTGTGCACATGCATACACACTGGCAGTAAGTCACCAACGCTCCAGTATGTCAACCATACACATACACATACACATACACATACACACAATAATATGTCTGCTTAAAGAATCTGAACACGGTGGATTTAGGTTCTTAGCTGTGCATGAGGAACTACTGGCAGCTACGGGCGTGGTTTAGGTTTGACGTCAGCGAGAAGAAACTGTTAGTTTGAAAACAACAATGGCAGCTCCTAAAGAGGTTAGCGTAGATGCTGCTATAGCATCTGTTTTATCTGAACTGGAGAGTATTTCTTCATTGAAAGAAGAGCAAAGAACGGCACTGTTTCCCTCTACTACGTCATATGGTTCATTGATCTGATTGGTTGAGGTTAGCCCGTGATAGACAGATGGTTCATCCAATCACCTGTCAAGTATTATTTTACAGTGCTAGCCCTTTTCCAAACAGTTTGAAAGGACGACTTGCCAGATGGTTCTGTGTGACACACCATGCGGCGCGTCAGGTTAGAGTTACTTAGTACTAACAGAAAGACACTATGGGTGACAGATTGTTCGTGAGGATTACAATGTCACACAGTGATTTGTAACCATCTAAATGTTGAATGATGTAGCCGACCTAAGTTACAGGTTGCCCAAGGTGAGGCTTGAATTAGCTAGTTTATGCATGCTTGTTCCAGACATCACAGCTCTCAAACATGCACAGGTAACTTCAGTGATTCATTTTATATTCACAATGAGTATGGTCTAAACACGGTGGATTCAGTGTATGGCCTCTTAGGTGTGCACATGCATACACACCGGCAGTAAGTCACCAACGCTCCAGTATGTGAACCATGCCATGTTTTCGTGGGTGACCTCGTGGCGCAACGGTAGCGCGTCTGACTCCAGATCAGAAGGTTGCGTGTTCAAATCACGTCGGGGTCATGAGCTTTTCAAAAAATCCACAATCAAGTTGCTCATGAATTCATCCATCAGGTATTGGTTAACGTACATAATAACTGAAACAAGGAATAAGACGACGCTCAGGGTAGAGTAACGTAGTACTAACTGAAAGAAACGATTGGTGACACATTCTTTGTGAAGGTTACAAAGTTACGAGGTAATTTTAATTGTAACTATCTAAATGTTGAATGATGTAGTTTGACCTAAGTAACACATTGCCCAAGGTGAGGCTTGAACTCACATCCTCAGCATTGCTTTGCTGAAATCTGCTGTGTAAGTACCATGCTGACCGGTTGCACCACTGGAGCTAGTTCATGCATGCTTGTTCCAGACATCACAGCTCTCAAACATGCACAGGTAACTTCAGTGATCAATTTTATATTCACAATGAGTATGGTCTAAACACGGTGGATTCAGAGTATGGCTTCCTAGGTGTGCACATGCATACACACCGGTAGTAAGTCACCAACGCTCCATTATGTCAACCATGCCATGTGTTGGTGGGTGAATTGTGATGTGACACACTGACCTCGTGGCGCAACGGTAGCGCGTCTGACTCCAGATCAGAAGGTTGCGTGTTCAAATCACGTCGGGGTCATGAGCTTTTCAAGAAATCTAAACTCAAGTTACTCATGAGTTCATCCATCAGGTATTGGATAACGTACATAATAACTGAAACAAGGAATAACAAAAGGCTGACTCACTGGAATTAGTTAAAGGAGTATCTGCACAAATAAGCAAACACGTATACACACACACACCAACACTAAGTTAGTGACTCAATAGTGGGTGAACAATGGGATTTAAGGCATGGCTTTCCTTCCCTCCAGACGTCTTCTTAAACAGTTCAACTAATGCTTGGCACACAATGGAGGATAGCATTTTGGAGCCTACCATTAATGTAGAAGACGTCCCGATTTCTACATGCAATCCTTTGTTACCCAAACGCTACACTATATCTCAGTTACTGTGCAACGCATTTTTGACTTCATATCATTCTTCTAACAGCATAATTCAACCTGTACTTCATGTATTGAACACATAGTTTGTTCCACTGGAGCACCTTTCAAGTAAGTTTGCGATCATGAGCTTTTCAAAAAATTATGAGTTACGAGTCCATCCATTGGGTATACATTGGTTAACATAAAGAACTGAAACAGGAAATACAAAAAGGCAGAAGCCAAAAGAACGCAAAAAGTTAATGAGAAAGTGCATCTAAGTGTCCAATAATTCAAACTGAAAAACCATGCATCGCCTACTGAGCAACTAAAAAGAGTGTTTGGACTGCAGGTGAGTTTACAGCATACACTGTTTGTGTCGGCATGACCCAGACACCTTCAGCGGTTGCTTCTCTGGACTCAACGACGAAGGTCTACACGGGGTGCACTCATACTCAACTATAACAAGCACACATGTCATCACCACATCAGCACACTGATTTAAACAAGTCATACTTGGTGATAAGAGGTGTGAGGGTTGGCAGTCGACCAACTGGAGAACGTCAGATATTCAGTTGTGCAGCGTGAGCAGTGTTGAGAGACGCTTTCACAGTGTCACCTGACAGATGTTTACAGTGTTACCTGACAGATATATAGCAACTCTGTGGGTGATGTAATAGACTAGAATGTTTATCTCGTTACAAATTAGGTTGATTTTCAAACGTTTTCTATGACGGGACCGTTTAGGCCATGATTCATTGACTCATATCATACACTCTGGAAAATACATACAAACCCGCTCACATCATACTGATAGTATGTATGTGCTGTGAGAGTCACAGTTTGAATTATGGCCTAAATGGGCCCTCACTGTTTTCAATGAAAACTCACAGTTCACATCTTCCCTTTTCTCGTCTTGTATTGATTGACATCTTATTGTATCCATCTTAGTGAAGCAGCTGTAGACTGCTTTCATCTCTGCACTTCCATTTCACAATGAACTTGTGATGGAAACTATTTGTGTTCCAATATCTATGAGGATTACAAGCAAGTGGGACGATGTGACAGTACAGCTGCCATCGTCTTCCTTTCGCTGATGAAGATAAAGTTAAAAGTTGCTCCAGGTGTTGCTCTAGAAGTGTAGCCTGATATCAGACAGAATTGTCGTTACGCTCCATTTCCATCTTCAGTCTGACATTGACTCCACTCTAACTCATTTCTGTGGGGGAGGGGGATTCGATTTTTCCTAACCATGCACGAGAGACCAACGCATCCGCCTGAATCTTAAGTCATTTTAAGTCGACACTGGCAAGTTGGTAGATGAGAGTCTTCCCAAATCCAGTGGGGAGAACGCAAATAACATATCTCCTTTGAATAAATGCCTTCAAAGCAGAGTGCTGTTCGGACTTCAAAGTCATTTGTACTTTTAATGGATTTAGGACGGCCTGGAGAGCAGTGTCTAGGTCATCTATAGCAGTCGACATTGTTGTTATTACTCCTCCTTGGTTCTGGTGCACAGTTTGACAACGCTTGACAACGCTTGACAACGGCGTTAGTCCCGCCCGTGGTGCTGATTGGCTAATCATTAGTCCCTCGTTGGGTCGATCGCTTTTTCAACCGAGAAATCACTGATTCACGTCACGATGACAAACCTGAATCAGTCTACTCGGTGGAGTGGGCGGATTCAAAGGTCTGGACCCGAACTCGAAGTGCACGGAGACAAATACACTAATGATAAGTAACCAATACCATAGTGTGTGGATCACATCGGACTCGATCAACTCTGTCAGTTGCTAAACACTATCAACTGATAGAGTTGACTTTAACAAGCAGACAATCAGCACATGCACGAATGTAGAGATCAGTTTAGGGCAGGCTGATTTATACAAAGCCGTATTTGAGATGATAAGAGGTGTGAACCGGGTGGCATACGACCAACTGGAAAATGTCAGATATTTTGTTGTGTAGTGTGAGCAGTGTTGAGAGATGTGTTCAGAAAAACATGTTTTCAGTGTTACCTGACAGATATATAGCAACTCTGTAGGCTACAGAATAGTTTTGCAGTGATGTAATAGAATGGTTATCTCAAAAACAAATCAAAGAGGATCAAACGTGAGGGTTACAACATCAGGTGGAATAACATGGCAGTAGAGCTGCTGCCACACTCTATCACTTTGAACTGCTCCCTGAGACAGTTTGACAAACTTAAACATTGCTCCAGGTGAGGCTCGAACTCACAACCTCAGCATTGCTCTGCTGGAAACTGCGGTATAAGTACCTCATGCTGACCGATTGGGTCACTGGAGCAATTATACCTTGCATGCACATGCACCAAAATATGTGCGTGTGAAAATACGCACACACACACACACACACACACACACACACACACACACACACACACACACACACACACACACACACACACACACACACACACACACACACACACCAATTATTTAGCCGCATCCATCAATAACATGTAGAAAGCAAGGAGACAAATACATGAAAACACAGAAGAATTCAATCATAAGTTAGGACAGGTTGCAAAATAGGCTTGGGGCGTGTCTGTTTTACACTTGGCCACAACCCTCAAGCCACAACAAACACTTTCATATCTAGTAGGGGGTTATTACTTTTTATTTGGGCTTAAATCAAGTGTTGGCACAAGCTCTCCTGATTTAAAATGAGATCATATAAAAAACTATATTGATCCCCTAAGAGGTGTGAAGTAAAGTAGATTTTTCGATGGTCTATGTGGCAAAACAAGACTATGGTTTTAGCGTATTGTTGATTAATCTTACATGTCGTCTATGGCAAAGGAGGTAAAGCAGGAGGTTAAGTTACTAATGCCATCCAATCAACACATTGTACAGGTGAGACGGCAGCATGTCAGGCAGGCTTTGTGCTGTAGACAGTTTTAACCTCTAGATGGCAGCAAACTAACAAATATAGTCTAACATGTATTTGCTCTTCAATATGTTCCATTTAGATAGATTTGCTATTGTAATTGTGTCTAAAATAGGTGGGCTCGGAGTTGATATGGGTAGTTTTAAATACATTGTTGCCGGAAGGAGTATGACTTAGTTAAAGGTTGCTCCAGGTGAGGCTCAAACTCACAACCTTGGCATTGCTTTGCTGGATACTGCTGTGTAACTACCTCGTGCTGACTGACGGAGCCACAGTAGCATAAGTAATGAAAACCTTCAATAATGTGATACAGAAGAAAATGTTGCCATTGCCAATGTGATTAATGCCTGTTATGGAGCCTGACCAAGTGTGTTAATGTTAGCTATATAGGGGGCGATCCATACCCTGATGTGATATTGGGTATATTGATGATGATATTACATAACGAGTGACCTTGTGGCGCAACGGTAGCGCGTCTGACTCCAGATCAGAAGGTTGCGTGTTCAAATCACGTCAGGGTCAGATGAATTTTGCCAAAATAGAAAGTGGGGACACACTAGCAAAGGTTGCAACAGACTTGACTTGGAGTTTAAATACTAGAAAAGGAAATCAATATGGAACGCTTCCTCCTTAAAGAGAACCTACGAGCGGACTAGACTTCTCTATGTCAGTTTATTGGCATTTCAAAGTATGTGAGGCCGAGCTGGGTAATTATTAGACCAGCTGGTCCAAGATCAGCCTAGCATGCTGTGCGCTACATCAAAGAAAAGAAAATCACACAAAATCAAATTCATTTAAACATATCATACATTGTGAAGCCATGGATCGACCCTAGATTATTATAATGAATGCCCATCATAAGCATCCAAAAGCAAACAGAATACCATGGTGCTGCTCCCGACTTGGCATCCACTGTTAAGACAGTTGCGTTCCGCTATAAGAGGGAGATTGCACGCTTGTTGGCCTGAGAACCGTTGCTGACCCCGGGTCAGAAAGAAAAAGCAGAAATCAGCTAAATGAACCATCTGTAACAATGTAATATTCAACACCAATAAATGTGCAGGCAAGGCGAGGCAAGTTTATTTATATAGCACCATTCAAACACAAAGGCCACTCAGAGTGCTCTATACTGGCAGGAAAAGAGGTAACCGAGACAATGAAGATGTTTAAAAGAGAGAAATATGAAGGGAGGTAGAATATGCCAATGTAGACATACATATTTTATTAAAAAGCTGTGGCAAACAGAAAAGTGTGGAGCCCTGATTTAAAAGTGTACAGTGTTGAGGCAAACATCAGACCTTCTGGAAGCTTCTTCCAGATATGTGGTGCATACAAACTAAGGCTTGATTCACCATGCATCATGAACCCTTTATTTTTAAGTATGCCTTGGACACAGACCATTGGTTAACTAGTCTTGGAAGTGAGTTCATAACAGTTAGAAGGTGAGTACGTGGAGCGTGCAAATATATGCAAATGAGATTGTTGGCGGTGTGTGTACATCATACAAATATTATGGTGTACACCATAATATTTGCATGCTCCAGGCCTGACTGTAGACCTGTTTTTCTGAGTTGATGTTTTGCTACAGGTGAGGCAAACTGGCAACCGCAGCATTGCTCTGCTGCATACTGCTGTGTAAGCACCGCGCTGACCGGTTGAACCGCCGGAGCACAACAACGAAACTGAAACATCCTAATTAGTTTGCAGGCTGCAAAACACAAACAAACAAGGTGTGCTGGGGGCGAAACAACCGCGGCTCTCAGAGCAGCAGCGGAGCAAATGATTGGGGTTGTAGACAGGAAAAGAGAAAAGAAAGATAAAAGAGAGAGATTAGTCAACAATAGGTGTCAGTGGACAAGCTGGTAGCGGAGCCAGGGAGAAGAAAGAACTGGATGAACTGGATTTACTACTCAAACACACACACACACACACACACACACACACACACACACACACACACACACACAATTCAACACACTAACCTGGCAAACACACAAACGCACACCAAAACCACACTCACACACACACACACACACACACACACACACACACACAAACACACATACTGTCATCCAAGCACAAATGATACACAGTTTAGTTTGCCGATAAATGCCGATAGCATTGCTATCTGTACATACACTATCAGTAGAGCACTTACAGGGATGTACAGGCTAGTCTGTGAAACACCATAGCAGCGGGTCCATGACAATGGATTCACTGTTTATTTTGAAAGCAGTCTTGGCAGCAAGGTGTCTGTGAAATGAGCCTATAACCACAGTCATCAAATGCACACAGATGAGGACATGGAGACTGCATGAAATTAATATATTATTTATTTTCAAAGTATGCTAAAACGTTAAATTCATATTTTACATTGCAGTCTAACGGACGTTACAGTAACCACCAGTACAACTGAAGAATCTGTAATGCACATGCATTACATTTCAACCAATAATGTCACGACATGTTTCTGTTTCCTCTCCTACCAATGCAGCGGGCTAACACACAAAGCTGGCTGGAGTGTTTAGTCACTTTTGTTCGATCCATCAAATCCTGAAAGATCCTGTCAAGGGGCGATCCCGACCGTGCTCATATCCTGTTTTATTTGCACGTATTACCTCATACCACGGAAGTATAGGACTAAACCTTGAGTAAAGACATTACAAGGAATACAGTCATACAGACAGACGGAGGCAGAACAAACAACATTGTGCTATTTCAATATGCTAACTGTATATTGTGTGTGTGTGTACTGATTGAACGGAAAACTTTAATTGTTATGTGAATGTGTTTAATGTGTTAACACGGTAGGAGGTGCTGGGCTATGTTTGAGACAAACAAGGATAATGACAACAAAGACACAAAAAAGGAAGTCAGCGGTGTAATGGCGACCGGTGACCAGCAGGGGGTTCGAGCGCACAAGGCCAGAACACAGGCTGGCGTTTTTGGTTGCTCCTTGGATTCCTTGAAGTTTATTTTTTACAATAAATGTTGGAATATATAATATGATTTGACATATTTATGCTAATTAGATTCGGCTGGTGTTAGTCGACATGCTAAAGCCCGATTTCACAGAATAAGCACAGCAATAGAAGAATATAATATTAGAGAACAATAGAGAAGAGAGGTGAGGGGGGGGAGAATCAAAGAGAAGAGAGTGTGAAATTTTAAGGTGTGTTTCAGAGAGCAGGTGCAAAACAGCTGCTGTCACCATTGATCCCACCTGGAACGTAACCATGGCACCCAGCACCTCATCGTCAGACACTTTGATAAAACACACACCCTTTCGCACACACACCAGACA
Organism: Trachyrincus murrayi; assembly: GCA_900323305.1. Classification (NCBI taxonomy): domain Eukaryota; kingdom Metazoa; phylum Chordata; class Actinopteri; order Gadiformes; family Macrouridae; genus Trachyrincus; species Trachyrincus murrayi. The sequence goes on along the minus strand of OOFB01008348.1, from coordinate 289 downwards.
GATCCAGATTCAATAATCAACATACAATCTTAACCGGGTACTGCATCTCCCATCGTTCCCTCTCTCTCTCTCTCTCTCTCTCTCTCTCTCATACACAGACTTATTATCGCTCAATAGACAATTCCAAGCAAGCACTCAGACAGACACGCGCACGCGCGCACACACACACACACACACACACACACACACACACACACTCCATATGTGTGCACAACCAATAAACCATATGGACCATAGTTATCTCTGGAGATTACAATATTACAGCCATGGCAAACAAACCATGACCACT
>OOFB01008342.1:9133-39160 GCA_900323305.1 Trachyrincus murrayi | reverse complement strand
TAGTAGTACTATGAGTACCAGTAGCAGTAGTAGGAGTATTAGAAGTACTACTGGTAGTAGTAGTATCAGTAGTATTAGTAGTAGTAGAAGTATTTATAGTAGTAGGTTTTGTTGTTATGACAGTAGTAGTAGTAGTGGTAGTACTGATAGTAGTACTATTATAATAATTTCAAATTTCATAGTACTTTTCTAACTTGCCGCTACTCCCACAGATATGAAGCTACATGGACATATATATATCAAAATGTTCAGCAGTTTATGCTTTCACTCACATGTAAATATCTAAGCAATGCCATTCATAGTTTTTCCTAACATTTAGCTTTGAACACCTACATGTTTTTGCCATAGGCAATGCATTGGGAGAACTCTGTGGCTCGACCAATATATTTTTGTTATGCAAATAGCAACTCAACTCACCTCTCTGATTGGCTCTTATGTATTCATTCATAAACTTTGATAGTAGTAGTAGCAGTAGTAGTAGCATATACGAACAGCAGCTAAGCAGCTGCTGACTCTGGGTCCAAGGTGTGTGTGTGTGTGTGTGTGTGTGTGTGTGTTGGGGGTATGGGCATCTAGTGAGTAGAACACCCTAGCAACGACCAAGCAACACCCTAGCAACCACCTATTGTGTCAGACTGGGGGGAGGATGTGGGTGAGGTGTAGGCTGGATGCAGGATATAATTGAATCAGTGGACTGGTCTGGTTCTACCTGTGTCCAGCACAGGCTGCGCCCAATTAAGGCAGATTGCAGCCGGGTGCTTTTGGCCTGTGTGTGCGTGTCTGTGAGGAGAAAGCTGAGAGAGTGAGAGTTGACTATTTACTAGTTTTACTACCTCTATTTCTGCTCTGGGGTTTGCACGGCCCGGCAATAGGTGGCCCGGTGGTTGGGGACCCCTGATCTAGGATACCCTAGCCACCCTATCCTTAGTAACTACAGAGCTGCGTAAGCAATACTTCCGACTGCACGAAGCTAGCCCACTTCACATTTTCTACAGGAAATGTACTTTCTAGTTATTATTATTATTATTATGATGATGACTGGGCTGTGACATAGATGTCACCGTATGTAGAATCCTCAGAATCCGTTAACGACATCATTATTTTCAAACCTTGAGCATTATTTGACCAGACTGTCAGACTGTCATCGACCGGGCCTCACGCAGCCTGCGAGGGTCTGTCTGTCAGACAATGCTGGTAGAATCAATATAGCCTAAATAAAATGGAGATGGATCGGTACCCCTTGGGCATCTCTGTTACTATCATGCTATTACCGAGACGAGATGGGGGTGCACTCGTGGGGGATTAAGATTGTGTCAATCATCTTTTTCTCAAAAAATTATTCACAATCCACAGTGCTGGCGGACAACATAATAATCAGAATCCTGTCTGATAAGAGTGAGGGACACTAAAGCAGTAACAGCTGCCAAACCCAAATGTGGACCCTAAAATAAAACAGCAGAATGTTTATTTAGAGATTGTTAGGGGAATACAGGCAATAAAAGCAACACAACACATCTTACATTCTCTGCCCTAATCTGTCATCTGGGAAAACTCTCTTTTCCTCCCTGATTCGAGAAAAATAACTAAAGTCATTAACAGGTGCTATAAATATACAAAAGCCAATACAAATGTCTTGATTTACAGTAGAGTAATTCATTCCAGACGTGCAGTGTAGTAATCCACACAAAAACAGGATGTCTCAAATTCCCCTACCTTCACTCATCCACACCACAGCAGAGAAAAAAAAAATACAGCAAACAAATGCAGCATTGTTCGACATTCCCGTTGATGGCGACGCTTGACCTGCAGCACAGTCAATGCGCTGCCTTTCGCAGAAAATGAGATGAGATCATCCACTGGACTCCCGAGGGAGGATAGCTTTGGGCTCCAGAAACCTCTGGCTGCTGAACGCGTTTCAACACAACGAGGATCTGATCTACACGGATCTGCTCAGTAGGGTAGAGGCACTGGCCAGTGGCCACTTGCACAGGTTTATTATAAACTTCCCAGTCCTCTGCGGTATACTCTATTACAATAAATTACGCTGTGATGCTGTAAACAAGCTGGGGCTTTTCCCCTACTGTACACCACACATGAAGTTCTGCCTAATAGACACAGCTCTATACAGTCGTTTCTATGTAGTTCAATGGGTGATATTGAATATATTTGTGGCCACACTTAGCGAATCTAATGATTCACTCAGTATTAATGAAACATAGACAATTCAAACACACCAAGCATCACTTTCCATGTACTTTCTTTTTCAATATTATATTGAAAATGATAATCAATATTATATAAATTGCAATATTTTTATATTGCAATTTTTAAAATTGCAATTGTTATCGTGACACGTGTTAAATCAATTCTAACGTCCAATCAAGCAAGCTCTGTGGGGTCATCACCTCACCCGCTTGAGTCTGTGGCTCCAGTCCTGGTAGAGGCGGCCCAGCTCCCCAGACATCTGCCTGAGAGCTTGTCTCCTCTGGGCTTCTGTCTCCGCGTGGATCAGGTCCCCCAGGCCCTCCACCTGACAACACACATTCAAAGAAAAAAAACTTTAATTCGGAAATCCAAAATGGCCACATCCTTTAGCCACCTTTTGGATGCAGCACAGGTCATATCAATAAATATGATACAATTATAGAACATAACGTATCATATATTGATATTATATGATACTGTTATGGACGCATTTTCAAATGACAACCACCAATACATTTTGTGTACTCAACGTTTCAACATGGGGTGAAACACAAGAGTAGCAGCGTAAAGGGGGTGACTGGGGTGGGGGGCTTTAAGGGTGTCAACTGGGAGGTCCTGGAAATCCCTTTTTGGTGCCATCTTGAACAACAGGCATGTCTATCCACGGTGCTGTGGCATATTGAATGTTTTGTTGTGTGTGTGTGAGTGTTAAATGATACGTGTTAACATTTGTGATGTCAAAGAAAATCAGAAAACTCTTTGAATTTGCAGGCCCCCCTCGGTTTTTTATATTCATTGCCGACAAACAATATTGTATGTCAAAACTAGGGTTGGGCGATATCCGGGGCCGCCCCTGGCCAAATTGGGGCCCTAAGCGGAATTTTATTTGGAGGCCCTCCAAATAAAATTGGAGGGTTAATATTGGGGGGTTAATATTGACAACATCGTAGCGGACCGGCCGACGGGGCGGGTTTACGGTAGCGCAAATCCATCCATTGCGCAAAATGCGGCCCATCAGGCAAAATGTGGCCCCCCATGGAATGTGAGGCGTTCTGCGTTTAGGGCGATATCCATTTTTTTAAACCGTTAAAACATCGAGGTTTAAAGGGATACGCCGGATACAGGGATATCTGTAAATTGCCGTTTGCCTGTCTTACCCAGATTTAGACGAGTTGTTTAATTCCAAATTCATCATTGTGCATCCAGAAGGGGAGTTCGCTGGGAAAGCATAAAGCTTTCCGTTAGCCGCTTCCATTGACTTGCAGAGTTACAGTAGCCTAGCTCCTGTTCATGTTGGGGGAATACACTTTGAATTACTTTCCAAAGATTTCCAATGTGTTCCGAATAGTCGCTTATTCAAAACGAGTGCCAGTAACAACACAACAAGATTGTAGTTTATCTGCAAACACAAAGATAATTTGGCACTATTTTCGGCGCTGTGATTATTATTAGGCTAACTGTGATGCTCACACTGGGTGGTCGTCTACACTGCGTAGACTACCCAGCCAGAAGCGTCTGATAATATCATTGGATAATATCATTCGCGCTCAACCTGCTTTTTAAGGTCGTGGAGTAAGAAAGAAATCCACCAGCACTTTATACCTCGCTTTCATCAATATTTATATAGCGGAAGCATTGCGCACATATCGACCATAGAAATTTTAATAAGTGTGAAAAAAATGAAACAAGCACTTATAACAAGAGACATATTTTGAGACTTGACTTTTGGTATTGATATGGACATGTCATCATTTTATACAACCGTGATATACCGTTCTATCTGAAAATCTCCCAACCCTTGTCAAAACTGGCATTGCATTACAATATCAGCATGCATACGTTGCAAACAAATGCCATATATATATATATACACACACACACACACACACACACACACACACACACACACACACACACACACACACACACACACACATACATACATACATATATATATAAATATATATATATATATACATAAATATATATATATATATATACACACACACATACATACATACATATATATATATATAAGAGCATTGCAGCCCCTCTCTGCTGTAATGCCTTGCTGCTACACCACTGGCCAAACACAATGTTAAATTATTAATACAGTGGACAGTGGTCCACTCTTTCCTCTCTAAACAACATATGAAGGTATTGAATTCACGACAATGGGTTTTGTCCATTCAGCGTTGTGATATCATCATAGTAAAACCCGGTCTTAATTATTTCTTGGTAATACTGGTTGTGTGTTTGTGTGTGTGTGTGTGTACCTCCGTTAGGTCCAGTTTTCCTGCGTGGAAGGCCCGTCGTGTGAACTCCCCAGCCTCAGCGGGCCTCATGCCAGCCAAGCTTCCTGAGAAACACACACATTACCCAGGTGGAGGCCCATGCATGAATGTACAGAGGCACAATCAGGAGGCCAGATCCCTGGGTCACTCAGGGTTCACGCGACCAAAGAGGTCACATCCCTGCAGTTCATGTGCGTCGTGTCTTGGTGTTTTTGTATTGAAATGGTTGGAGAACGCCCAGTAAGCGTATACCATCATTAGGAAGACAGGTGTCCAGAGATTCACACCACAACTGTGTGTATATATATATATATATATATATACAGTTGTATATGTATATAAGTCCCAACATAACAGTGGCCTTAAACATGTAAGAGAACAATGCAGCCGTGTGCAAGAGTGGGTTAGGCATTTTGCTCAAGAAGACCTCAACTCTAATGTCAGGAATAGCTGAGGATTGAACTAGCAACCCCTGAGTTGCAGAAGACAATGTCTACCTTGTGAGTTGCGGTCTGCAGCAATGCAATTTAAATGTAGGCTATGTAGTGTCTGTGCACGAAGAACATCCACTTATTAAAGCAACACTGCCCCCTAGCAACAGCTCTAACAAGTGCATATAATGTAATGGTATACATAGGTACTGTATACAAGTATTTAAAAAAGTATCAAGTTGTTTGAGTATACAAATGTGTACAGTGTATAGATGGATCTTCTTCATTACCTTTGGAAATATATGGTTCCATTTGTATCCGAGTTTATTAAACAATATAAGGGTTCATGCATAATGGGTAATAAATAATGCTGTATTTGTAAGATAAAACTATGTAATATCTCACATCATCAGGTCGTCCTTGGTGTCGCTTAATGTCATATTTTAAATTGGTTTTTGGGGCTTTGTAACACATTTATTCCTCCTGGATCTCACCCAGGGCCTGTAGGACAGCAGACGTAACAGCGGGACCCCCGTGGATATGGAACTCTGCGCTGTCCTCTCCGGTGAAACTGTGCGGCCCTGGACAGAACACAACAACAGAAGACGTTCTCCATCGTTGTACAGAAACACTTTTTGGTGCAGGTAGGGCTGCCGCGGTGTTGAAATTTGCCACCGCGTTGGGTACCTGGCTTAATACCTGCCAGTTTACCCGCGATCGGTTCAGTGTAGACACTAGCGGCTCCTAAGAACAGGAAAAAATGTCTAATGTCGTAGGAGTCCCAAACTATTTCAAACATGTTTGATAATCTATATATATCTATTTGTCCCTCAATATTGTGAAATGTGATAAAAGTAGGGATGTGAACGCGGCTGACCTACCGAGAGGGAGGAGGTGCGCGCGCAGGGGAAGACGGCGCTTTAAACGTGATTTTCTAAACTGCATGACATTGTAGGCTATAAATTCGCCAGCTCCCAATTCAAGCATATGTTGACTGACTCAACTCATCATAAAACGTGTACGTTTGAAATTGCCACCAGTAAACATGTAGAGATTCTTTTTTTGTTTTTCACATCCCTAGATAAAAGGTTGCTTCGTGTAGTGCGGTGCGGCATTGGACTTTCAGCACTTTCACTTTCACTTCGCGCTCTCTCTCTGCGCTCACGGACCACGAAAATAGTCCGTGAAAAATCAAAACTCATTATACTAGCCCTAAAGTGTTGTGTTAAAGTGTTAATTTAATATTAAAATCGAAAACAAATAATAAAAAACTTTTTTTTTTTTTAACAACCGCGGTGGTGCGGTTGTTTGGTTTACATCCGCGGTTGCGCGGTTATCGCGGCAGCCCTAGGTGCAGGCACACAAAACGTATTTGTATACGTTATATTTTACAATGAGCTGATAGAGGGAAACCACATAGCACACCTGGAAACCAGAGAATCAGTCCACGGTCCAGCACCTCTCTGGAGTGAGGGTCCGTGATGGTGCGCAGCAGGGCCCTGCGGGGAGGCGGCAGTGTGCTCGTCAGTCCCGCCATGCTGCTCAGTGCTGTGGAGGAGGCAGGGCCGCTGACTCTCACCACGGCCACCCCGCACCTGCCGTGGCCTGACGACAACGCGAAGATGGTCTCGGAGTCACACATCGCACCACCACTATAGGTAGACATGCCGACGCTTCTCAGAACTGAAGACTGAAGTCTGCTGGAAGATGTGGAAGCGAGAGAGATGTTTAAATGACAGAAAGGATGTATGAATACGAAATGCCTAGATACATAACCTGTTATACAGTCCAGTCCTAAAGAACAAGAGCTGGTAGGGTAAAGTCCATTGCTGTGTTTATTGTGTTGCGTTGCACACGTTTCCGCCAGCAAGGTCACGCCATCCACACTTCTACACTTTGGGTTTGACTTTAGCATCTAATTATTAAAAAGAATGCTACAGTAAAATCTGAAAATTATCACAGAGGTACTTGGGGATCTGTTGAACAAGAATATGGTCGAGTTTACTGAAAACAATTACATTCGATTTTTTTGTGGAATTTGTAAAATATGCCAATATAGCCGCGCCTCTGTGAAGACATACAGCCTCCACGACACAGCCAAGGAACCTGAACGTTTATATTGTTTTCATTCAGCAACAAACCTTTTGTTTAAAATGCGAGCTGTTCTCCATATCCGAGTTGATGAAGACGGCAACATTGTAGAGAAAAGCAATAGCGGCTCAAGTAACTCGTCAATTGTTCACACCTCAAGACATTGTCTTTCCCAGACTGTGATTGCAACAGTCAACCGTAGGCTACATTATGTTATGGTTTCCAAAACACAATGTCAACAGGCCTGTATCTGTGCTTTACATTGACCGCGTTGCCAGTGTTGATCTTGTGGTTATTTTAGTGCTACATTTTCTAGTACAATGTCATCTCAGTTTAAACCATGTCACCCAATAACAAGAACACATGGATGCATAGTAACAACAAGACCGCCCTGTTTTGCACCGTTTATTTGTGCTCGTCTAGCCCCCATTTCCGTTGCAGAACAGGTTCCGCACCAACATGTGTCGTTCATTCATCGTTCTAACAACGTGGTGGAAACAGAAACGTAGCTGCTTAAAGCCCAATTGCAAGTCGTTATTATGTAGCATATAGGCTAATTATTTAAAGACTCCGAACTGTGAATTCAACACAATTTTGTCATTGGAGAATGAGTCGCCCGAAGGACATGCTGCCTCCAAACCTTCTCCTTCCCCTAATCATTTGGCCAAAAAACGGCTGTGGGACCCTATATCAGCTTTCTTACGTGTTGCGTTGCATGTGTAACATAGCAGCACAGATGACTCTGAGATGAGTGTGATGATCAAAAGGACTCACTCCTCCACGTATACTGTTTAAATTGTATGTGTCACACGTCTATTGAGTGTGGTAGTCTGGAGCACAGCTTCTAAGAGTAGGCATACAGTGGTTTCATGGAACACAGCCCATTCAATGTCCTCGTAGTCTCCACTATCCACTACTGTACAGTACATCCTATCACAGCACTTTTTCAATTCAATTAATTTGTATTTGATATTATTCATTATTCATAATTATTCAGCTTAATTTAAAAGTTGGATCACTGATGTTCATTTGATTTTTTTGATCTTCTAACTAAAGATAAAAAATAACCTTTAGATTACATAATTTACAACACATGTTTCTTTATATATTTTATTAAGGATCACAGCCATATTTTATAAAAACCCATAAAATAAAGTTGTGTTAATGACATGATTTACTAGTGATAGTCTCAAAGTGATCTTTTTTTATAGGCCTCTTGTTGCACATTTAGTTAATGTGTTGATGTAATTAGTTAGTTAGTTAGTTAGTTAGTTAGTAGTAGTTCCAAAAAGAACTAAACACAGCTGTTCAATTAATTATGCAGTTAGCTAAGGTTCCTTTGATGGAATAATATTTTTTAATTCTTATTTTTAATTTTTTTAATTTGAATGGGCCATACAATTAAGTTTATTGAAAATGCCATGCAAATGTATTTTTCTCCTTAACAAGAGTAACTCTCCTGTTTCCAAGATAAGCCTTTCGAAAAGCACTTTGAGAATGACATGGATTCTTTGAGAATATAGAAAATGGAATGACAAGATGTATTATACAGACACAAATCATTTAGAGCCACATCAATATTCAAAACATTAAAAACTAGACATACACACTAAAAAGGCGAAACCCTATGTATCAGCAGTGCTTTTTTGTGACTTGACAAAGCGCCACAATATACCAGCTTAGAAGTACATTCTGAGCAGCAAACAGTAACTTGGTCTGAATTTGTGCAAATGGTACATTTCAAATCGATTGTAAACTGCTCAACATTTTATATATCCTTTCTGTTCTTTAAAAAAAATAACATTTATGCACAGTTAGGTGTAACAAATGAAGACCACTCTGTTAAATACAAGTATTTGCATATTGCTTGTTATTATGGTTTTTAAAAAAAAGAAAAAAAAACCTATATGGTAACTTATTGACATAGTTAGTGGAGTGAGTCCGACTGAGCTACTTCATATTCATAGAGGAATGTGCCTCAGTAAATATCAGCGAGCTGCAGTTCAGTGTAATTCCTGTCCCAGTATCCACCGGAAAACAGCCAATCCTGGGAGCTGATGAAAGGGTTCTGGCCCTGATGAAACCACCTGGCAATAGTGCAGAGATCATAAAGAATCAGAGATGTAATACCTTTTTTTTTTATAATGATACACACTATCTCTTATTCCGAGATCCTTTTTCGGAGTAGCCTACTTGAACTTTATTCTGGGAAGGTCAATATTTTTTCTGAAAAGGTTGACTTTTATTGTGGAAATGTCTTCTTCCGCGGAAAGCCAAATCAAGCCTTTTTAAGAAGTAGTGAAGTACAAATAGTAGAGTGAAATCTCCAAATGTCCAAGTATTGCTGTGTGTGTAGTTTGTATCAGTGGAAGTTTGACACAGAAACACACAGAAACACTTTTGCAGAGGACGGATCAGAGAGTCAGGTATCCTTTCTTCACAGAGTTACCAGGTGCATGGTTTAGCGTGGTTTTGAGTTCATGCATAGTTATGTTTAAAAACAATTGTACAGCTAATAGGTTTGCCTAAGAAACGGAAATCAACAGTGGGATTCAGATGGTGTTAAGATTCATCACTAAACTGCATGCCAACATGAGTGAAGTACAACTAACATGACCAGACTATGTATGCTAAGCTACAGGTGCGGCGCAGCATGCAGACAGCAAGCAGCTCTGACCTTGGGGTGAGGGCAGGTGTCCTGGATATCAAAGCCGGGATGTAACAAAAGATAAGAACAAAAGATGAAAAGATTCAAGAGATCAAGTCAATAGATGCTTGGATAAAGCATCGTGTATTGGAAAATAATAGAATGGAAGATTGCTTTTACATTCTTTCCAAATATTACCCTGTATATTTTGTCATTACATGAAGCAATTAATTTAGGAAATTAGCTTGTAATGTGGAAGAAATGTAATAGAAATGTAATAGAAATATAACACACCTAGATGGGAAGATCTGGAAATTACCCATTTATTTTATTCACCATCTTGCACAGTAGATGATGAACAAACCCATTACATTAAATAATACAATCTTATAAATGGCTAATCTTTCAAATAAAACCAAAAATTGCATTTTGGTATTCATGCATTCCATTCCGGACATAACTCAGCTCCCAGCTGCTACTAATGCACCCACCTGGTTTTCCAGTCTTCATCGGTCTTGGAGCGGTTTTTGCGTGCAGCTCTCTGCTTCTCCTCTAGCCTATTCTTCTCCTCACTTGCAAGATCTACAAGATTACATTTTTTTTTATTAATATGAGTCTATGGGAAATAATGTCTTCTTCATAGATGCAGTGAAGAACAGGTGCAGTGGAGGCTAATATATAATATGTTTATACTGTATATATATATTTTTTTATCATTACCAATATTGCCGCTCTCCATTGCTCTGATGTCCGGCCTCAGGCGACAGTCGGTCTTGGGAATAAGTCCTTCCATATCTTCGGACATTTCGTTCAGCTGCATGGCAAAGGTCGTGAAGCTGTACATCTACAAAAGGAGAGGAAATGAAAGGGCGTTGGCATCCAAAAGAAAAGATTCTGAGTGACTGATATGAATATTCACAAGAAGAACCCCTAATGGGTATTGCTGTGCACTGACAGAACAGCGGGCAGTCCCTCTGAACTCCTAGAACTCTCTTTTTCAATGTGTCTCGTTGTGTACAATGGTTTCACTCGTATTTCTAATATTAGTTGCTTTTTTTCCCCTGGGCATTGCATGTTGCCTGCTCAGTGTTTGTAGAATCCCCAGCCATCACAGAAGATGGATCCTTCTTTCAGAGATCTTTCCTTATATATATATATATATATATATATATACACACATATATATATACACATATTCCCCCTCACTTTCATCTTGCCTGTAAGATGGCTCAGTGCCGGAGGCTGCCATGAAATGCTCCTGTAAATATGGGCCTGTCTGAACCCATAGCAACTGCAGATGTGTGATGAAGGGCCACAGCAATCGACGTGAACCACTTGCTCTGCTCCCCTTCCTCCACCGCATGGCGGCGAGGTTTCTGAAGAAATATCCCAACGGCTCCGCGCTGAATCCTGCCGCGCTTCTCATCCATCTCACCTCAGCCGAGTTGGACGGTCTTGGTGCGATCCTCCACAGGAGCTGGCTGCCAGGGATGACCTCCACTGTGTCCGTGTCGGGGAGAGGGATCTCCTCTGGCTCTTTGCCAGAAGCCTGCGCCTCGGGAGGACAAATTGAAGCGTTACTCAGCTGCAGCAGCACATCTGCAGGGTCGTCATCATCATCATCATCATTATTATTATTATGATGATACAGCTGGCACTATTCCAGCCCATGGCTCCATTTTGAGGTGAGGTGACGTGAACGGTACCTCCGTGGCTGTCTGTAGACTCACGTATTTATTTATTTATTTATGTGTTTATTTATTTGTTCAAATATTTTCGTTCAAATTTCAAGCTAATGATTTGTGGCAGGAGATATACATCACACACATCCAATTTTTTGAGTGAGGTAATAATAATAGTAGTAATAATAATAATAGTAACAACAATAATAATAGTAATAGTAATAATATGTATGAAAGAGTAAAGTCTGTATATTGATCCCAAGGTGTTTATTCTCACCAATAAAAACAAGAACAACTTGTTGAAGAAGATCCAAATTAGGAATAAGTACTTTCTTCTACAAACGTTTCGATCACATTGTCCTACTTGAATATTGTAATCATCAACAATATCGGGTTAAATCATAGTGTTGGGGTGTATCATAGCGTTGGGGTGTATCATAGCGTTGGGGTATATCATATATAGGTCAGAGGTAAATCACAGCGTTGGGGTGTATCATATATAGCAGGGGTGTCCAAACCTTTTTCACTGAGGGCCACATACAGAAAAATATAGGAAGGGCTGGGCCACTCACTAGAGATCGCCTCACCTGTAGTGTATTCAGAGGTGGCAAAAGTACACACATTCTGTACTTAAGTAGAAGTACAGATACTTTGATAAAAAAAATACTTTGATAAAAGTAGAAGTACTGATTCAACTTTTTACTCAAGTAAAAGTAAAAAAGTACAGGCTCTGAAAAGTACTCACAGTAAAAAGTAAAAAGTAATTTTTAAATTGGCTGTTTTTGTGCAAAGCTAACGGAACCTCACGTCATATTAATATAATATAAATATCATATAATAATATAAGGGAATAGGAACTTTATTTCAACTTCTATTACTGCCATTCTGAATGTATTCAGCGTGAACAACAACAAAAACTCATGACGATGTCGCTGACGGTACTAGCGTGACTTCTTCTCCCAGTCATGGGACATGACGCCTTCAGCCCTTTATCCTGTAACGTCTCTGCTATTTCGTTTCGATTTGTATTTTCCGTCGCATTCGTCTATTTACGTTGTACATGATATGCACACCAAGGGGTCGTCTTTTCTATTGTCCGATCCATTTAGTTTGAAATCAGTCTTCATGCACGCAATGATGCAAAATAAAAATAATCGGTAATTCACCTCAAATGCATTAAAACAAAAGTGACGAGCCTGTTTTCAAAATGTAAGAAGTAGAAAGTACAGATATTTGTGTTAAAATGTAGGGAGTAAAAGTAAAAAGTCGTCAGAAATATAAATACTTAAGTAAAGTACAGATACCTGAAAAATCTACTTAAGTACAGTAACGAAGTATTTGTACTTCGTTACTTCCCACCTCTGTATTCCATTATATTTTTTGAATTTGATACGGGCCAATTAAAAATGGACCACGGGCCGCAGTTGGCCCGCGGGCCGTAGTTTGGACACCCCTGATATATAGGTTAGAGGTAAGTCACAGTGTTGGGGTGTATCATATATAGGTTAGGAAGCATACCGCTTTGTTGCCTTTCTTCACTTCTGCCCCTTTTCTCTTGTGTGCTTCGAAGGCCGCTGGGTCGACCATGTACAAACACTCGGTCCACTTCCCATAGAGAGCGCACACCTTCTTTTTGCTGGTTTGGAAATAACAAATGCATTAAAACAATTCCACATGGCCACAACGTGCATTGCAGCGAAGGTCCCATATTAAAAATTAACCAAATTCCCTGAGGACTGCACTTCAAATTTCGCTAACCAATCAGGTTAGCGAAGACAACACTGTGTTAAGACAACACTGTAGCCGGATAATGTGTCGAGAGACGCTGACATTTAAACATCACACATTATTTCACAAAGTGAGTGACATTTGAGCTATAAAAAAAAAAGCACACACCTTTTATCCAGAATGTACCCTTCGACTTTGTGCAGTTCTCTGCCAAAAAGGCCACATGGTTTGAAATTCAAGCAGCATCTTTCACCAGTTCTATATAAAAGCACAAGGAACATTTCACTCTCCATTGCGCTTTGTCATGCAAAACATTCTTCTTAAGCCTTTTCCCGCTCCTTAGTCATACTTCCTCAATATATGCTACTGTCACCAGTCTAGTGGTGTCTACTCCTGGAAAAAGCTGAACAATTTCCCTACCCCAATAGATGCCTTACAACACAGAGGTCTTACAAACTTAATACTAGCTTAGTATATTGGGAGCTATGCATGGGACATGTAGAAGTTGTAGTTTTGGACCCTTTGTCTTCTTACTTGTGGTTAATCACCTCCATATTACCATACTGCTCAATCCACAGCTGGCCTACAATGATATTGTGGACGCAGCACGTGGGGTTTGTCCATGTGTAGGCCTCGCTGTAGCTGGACAAAGCACCAAGACACACACAATAAAGTGACTTTACAGCACACATGTATCCATAGGCGTCGATTTAGGGGGGGACATGCACCCCCACTCCCCCCCAATGTTGATGGACTTGGCATTTTTTTACCCCCCAATAATAATTCAAATGTATAATAGAATAAATATATTTACAATAGCATATATACTTATAATTCAAAAAGTAACACCCCATCTAAGACCGCCTCATCTAATGGAGTAAACACAGCAACTGCAGGCTGTTTGCAGGGAATTCTATAATGCTATAATGCTAATACTTACTTGGGCAGCTCCAGCGTGATGGTGCCTTTGGGCTCCGCCTCCACACTTTTACCCCAGAACTTGAGCTTGGGGTAGATGGAGCCGTGGAACACAAAGTCCTTCTGCAGGCCCTCGGCGTGGAAGGCGCTGACTGGCGGGTGGTGGCTGACCTGCTCTGATATCAGCCTGAAGCCCAGGTCCTCTCTGACACAACACAAGATGATGATGATGATGATGATGATGATGGGGCCAATAAGCCTACGTTCCATAGCTCACAGAGCAACGGGCTACTGCATGAGAGCTCACTGTGGTCAAAACGCATTAAAGGCCACTGCTGCGTCCTGCACGTAGCAGTGGCTACTCAAGAGACCGTACACGTCCCTTTTGACAGGAGAATAAAATTAATGCACCTGGTGAAATCAAGAGACTGTATTTTCAGTTGGTTGCGATACTGCTTTTCAGCAGTGCATTTGAATGATTTTGATCACGTGGATATATTGCTTTTTCAACACGTTTTCAATGGAGCAGACTCGGTCTGGCGATTCGATTCCCGGGCGTGCTAGCGTGATGCAGACATATAAATGCCGCCATCTCTGGATCTCTGCAGATGTGGGGTACGCAGAACTGTGAATTCACCTTAATTGACCAGGTAGTTTCCACACATATTGGATTTCTCGTCGGTATGAATTTATTACACATGTATTTTAACAGTTGCGTGTGAAGTAGGAAGTGCCCTTTTTTCTGTTTTGTTTACCTCACTAGTTCGTAGGTTTCTCCCAGGAGTGGGTTGAAGGGTTTACCAGTACGCTCCCACTGAGAGGCCACGGCCGAGACAGCAAACGCAGCCACGCACTACCAAAGTCAGAACACACACACACACACACACACACACACACACACACTATCAAAGTCAAATCACGCACACACCAAGGTAAAATCAAGGTAAACATTGCCATGTTCTGTCACGGTGGTCCATTATGCAGAGCGACGTGGCGGTGGGCACCTTCATCCTCTCGATGGAGTCCGTGGACTCGTTGGCCCGGTGGATGAGGTAGGTGTGCTCCATGTACTCCGTCAGGCGCTGCAGGAAACTGAGGGGCTCGTTGAAAATCACAGGCATCGTAATCTTGGAGAGTTCCTGAGAGGAGAGGCAATGAATCGAGACTCATATGAGAGAGATGCACAGGTAGCCTGACATGCTAATATTAGCATGTTTATGTGTAGTAATAAACATGCTAATATTAGCAGCTTCATTTTCGTTTAGAATTTAAAATAAATACATGGAAAAATACGCTAGCTATACACTCCCTAAATCAAACCGATTAATGAGAAAACCTGAAATTGCACTTTTCCGGTCAGGTGACCGCTCTCTTAAACCGCTTTACAGTAAAGCTTCTCATCCACACACTCACACACTGACGAGGGAAACGCACCCTCTACATTCTTGGAATTCAACGTCAGGATTACAGCTAGATTTAGCCTCTTGAAGCTCAAACTGGAGGCCAGGAACAGCACCAACATGGCCTACTATTCAGCACATGACGCTCGTCATGTTGTCAATGGCCTATTTGGAGCCATGAAGATCACCCCCCCCCCCCCCCCCCCCCCCCCCCTCCCACCTAAGCCACACATCTGAATAACAAGCAAGGACATGCATGGTGTTTATTGCATTGCACGTTCATTCATTCTATGAGTCGTTACTTTAAAACACATTTGTTTTGCCTTTGCAGCAACACATGCAACAGGTATGCTGTACGTGTGTGTGTGTGTGTGTGTGTGTGTGTGTGTGTGTGTGTTTGTGTGCACAATGGATCAAGTTTCTATGTTGTGATGCGTCCAAGCGGTTCACTAAATCTGGCCGCAAATCTGGCAAAGCACCTGTTAAACGTGGAGCCCCGCCGTGGGTGATGGCTGTTTAAGAAGGCTCATGACATTCTTATTGATTTAGTGCAGACACCCGTCTGGAAGCTCACCATTCCAATGCATTTCCTCAAGATGCTCCAGATGCTGAAGTCATTCCTGGAGAACATTGGCGCAGGGAGACGGGTCCTGAAAACATCAACACACACATCGTACAAGAAAGACAGGAGGTCATGTGGATGTGTGGAGTAACTCTTCCACACCTATGTATGAGATGCCCCAGCGCCCCCAAGAAGTGATCCACCGTAACAATGTGAAGACTAGACTCACTCGACCCAAATGTTGAGTTGTTGGAAGAGCGGCCATGTGGATCTGCTTACAAGTTGCAATTTGACTAGTTCTTAAATTTGTCAAATAGACAATTTTATCCAATGTTTATAGTGAATCTATTTAGGTTATATGCCATTAAAGGGTAAGTAAACCCCAAAAGCACCTTTTTCAGTTGAAACCCGTTCTATGTTGGTGAACATTTCTGTGTTAGTTTTGACAAAAAGTTGTTAACTGATTTAAGTCTCACGAGCTGTACTTCTCTACAAAGCTGCAGAACAAGGAGACCGGGTCAGGTCGTCCTGAATTCACACTGTTGCATTACACTGTGACCTCATGAAATTTTAACAGGTCCAACACAGGGTTTAGGCCTTTCAATACATGTGCTCCTAACGACTCCATCCGACCGGCCCTCCTTCTCAATTATTTATAGCCTGATTTGGCAGGACCTGAAAAATGCTATCAACACAGAGCTAGCACAACAGCCACCAGCCAGGAGCAAAGGGGGGACACCAAACAGGGAAAAGACAACTGCCAACAAACATACCCATCTGAAGTCCCTTACAAACAAAGTTATATATATATATATATATACTGTGTATATATATATATATATATATATATATATATATATATATATATGTAGGGCCAGTGTGTGGTTCTTTCGGGATATGGGAGTCGCCGGGAGTAAAGACTGCAAAACGCAAACCTATGCTGCATGTCGCCGTTGGTTTGGGGCTCCTTGTTGCCATGGCGATCCTCCTGCAACATGCTGATGGGGGTACTGTGACTGCCGCTCATTAGGACAGAGAGCTCCTCTTCCTCGTCTTCCTCCCGGGAGTGGCTGGCCACCGTCTCAAAACCACTCAGGGAGCGCTCGGAGTCAGACTCTGGGGTATGAAAGGGCAGGATCACAACACGATCGGGGGATGAAGGCGATTACAAGGAATCATAATGTTTGATTGACAAGCACCGTAGTCATGGTAATGGTTACTCTCAGCAGGGAACAGTGACCTAGCACCTATTTTTTATTTGTTAAATACATTTGGGATGTTCCAAAATAAATTGCATTTCCGGTAACCAGGGAACATAATGCAGTAAGTTAAGTAAATTACCAAGCAATCCAAAATATGGAGAGAGAAAAAAACAGACTCCATTAATACATATAAGTGTAAGTGAGTCCAGAGCAAGATTAAATAAAGACACAAAAAAAAACACAACACTGACATCTCAAACACAACAAAAAAACATGTCAACCGCCGGTAGTAGCATAAGGATAATAAGTAGGATAGACAGTGAGCATTTGCATGATGGTTATGTCTACCAACAGAAAGCGTGCGGAGTGTCTATACACTACAGTGTATGTAGACTTACCAGACACAGCGTCGTAGAACTCATCCTCGCTCAGGACGCTGCGTAGCGGGGATCCCTTGACGACCGACTGCTCCAGTTCGTGGTGCTCCGTGGCCAGAGTCTGCAGGGCTTCAGATAGGATCTTGTTCTTCTCAGCCTCCTGCTCCAATTTCAGACTGCGCACCTGAACCCGTAGGTACACGTGAACACACACGCACACGCGCACGCACACACACACGCACACGCACACACACACACACACGCACGCACATACACATACACATACACATACACACACACACACACGTGCACATGCATGCACAGGTACGCAGGCAGGCAGACAGGCAGACACACACACACACACACACACGATTATGACATAACACTAGGTGAAGTGAAACTCATTTAAAAGTAAAACCCTACCCTAATATTTTGGAGTGTAACCAAACCGTAAACAAACACAAGACTGGTTCCCTTACTACACTGTGTTGTAATGAGTGGCCCAGTCACAGCTGCGTAGGAGAGCCCAAACAGGAGGTGGAAGAGGAGGTGATAGAGGAGGTGGGGAGGAGGCGCTGAAAGCAGCGGGGCCGTGTTTATCTGTAGTGGAAGTTCAAGCTTGCCGTCTCAAATGGCACACGTGAAAACATGACTCCCGTGAAAGAGAGGGGATTATGTGACCCTAATACACCATCGTGTCCATTTCAATTCCAGCGTCTGTGTTTGGGACCCTGTTGACAATGTCTGCACATGGAGACAGATCGAAGATTGAAAAAGATTAAAGAATAAAGAATTCAGCCTCCTCTGATCTTCCATGACTGGAGCCACGTTCCGCAAACTAAAAGGTAGGTGGTACTACACCCACTATCTGAGACAAATAAGACTGGACTGAGAGGACGACACCTGTGTGTGTGTGTGTGTGTGTGTGTGTGTGTGTGTGTGTGTGTGTGTGTGTGTGTGTGTGTGTGTGTGTGAGAGACTGTGCGTGTGCGCATGTGTGTGTGTGTGTGTGTGTGAGACTGATCCCCAGCAAGCAGAGCACAGCAGGTCAAGCCATCTGTCACTGGTCGGGAGCCAAAGGACCTGTCCACAGTAACACAGCACTATTTACAACTTATTTAGCAGATGCTTTTATCTACATGTCCTCAATGAGCAGGATGAGCATCTTGCACAAGGACACCTACAGGTAGAGTATGCACCATTGGGGTTTGAACCCACAACCTTTTGGGCTGGGAGTTAAACATCATAACCACTATCCTTCTGATAATTTGATTCCCTAGTTGATTTAGTCATTTATGATCACACATATTTATTTATTTATTCATGTAAACGAATGACTTCATCATTTCCGACACAATCCCATTATTTGTGACGATATCTTAATCCAGTAATTAGTTTGAATTTGGTCCGTGGGTAACTCTTTCCTCTCCTAACAGATTGTGTCGCAGTGCCAGTGAGACACAGTGAGAGGGAACAGTGGGATGGGAGAGAAACTGTATTGATTTCATTTCACGTTTTGAATAAGAGCTCTCTGAATGATGATGGGAAAAAAAAGAAATGTTTTGCTAAAAACAAAAGAACAAACTGAAAACCTTCAAATGCTTCTCATGCGGAGCAGAACGGCAGTTGGGTGAAACTTCTGAACACACAGAGTGCTCTCCGACATTTAAATATCTTCCAAAATACTAATTTACATTTCCCAAATCTCTTTCTACCACAGCCAAGCTTGAATAACCCCAGCTTCAACTTACCTCGCGACATGTCTACATTGAAATGCAAATAGGCCCACAAAAGGAAAACAAATGTGCACCAGAGAACTGATCTCTCCACCTCCGCTGTGAAACATCTTAATTTCCCTGAGCAGCTGTCTGTCAATTAGCTCCAGGAACAGACAGATCAGTGGTGTGCACCTTAGCACCACATTAACACTTGTTTTCCCTGTGTGAAAAGACCGAAAGACTAATTTACAGAACATCTTTGCCGTGCAATCTCCCTAAAATAAGACAATTGCCTTTCCAATTCCTCCTTAATCCCTACTTTTCTTTTTTTGTATGGAACACCACGTCCTCTTATTCCTATTCTTTCAACCATACGAGCAGTCTTCCCCCCCTCTTTCGCCCAAACATCTCTCTCTCTCTCTCTCTCCCCCCCTCTCTCCCTCCAATTTTTGTGACAGTAAATTAGCCAGACTATATTGTCGTGTATTTCCCAGCACCAGTGATTACCGGCGGCAGATGAACAGGAGACAGAGCAGCTGGGGGCATTAAAATGGAAGTGGTCTGCCGGGGTTGGGGGGGGTAATGAAGACACCTACCCCGTCCTGTCTGGAGAAGAGGCCCAGACAGATGTTCAGATGGGAACATGTCTCGCTCGACAGCTGACACACTTCCTGCATCTTCTCCATCAGAGACGGAGGAAACTCTACAAAAAACAAAAACAAAGAAAACTGAATGCATCAGGTCACAGCAGCACGTGTTAATAAAAAATGCATTTTGTTACAAAATCAAACCACACATTTGCCTGTGTGGAGATATGCAATTTGAATATGTAGGAATTGTTTATTCTGCCTTTAGACTTTAGCATTGCAATGGTCCACCCTAGGTATTAATTGTTTTTGTTTTGTAAATGTTACACTCACAGCCAAGGCATTGTGATGTAAACATACACATGCCCATTTCCTAAATGTCATTGTACATCTGAATGTATCCTGTAATGCTGCAATTGTGTCGAGGAGCTGTCAGTAAAACCAGCTTTTATAATCCTTTATTTGTGGGGATTAAAGGGGTAGTGAACCTAAAGTGTTTAAATATATTAAAGTTTTTTTAAAGTGGTAATATGGCTTATATGATCTGCAACATTTTGTCACCGTTACTGAAATAATTTAGAGAAAAGACGTCTAAAATCCTATGTTTTTGCCAGTCTCCGCCAACCAGTTTGTGTTCTATTCTGCTCCGAACTCAAGTTGTGTTCTTTTGGTGACGTCAATGTGCCTTTTCTGAGGCACTTCGACGTCACGATGAAGGGACACCGGCGGCGAGGTGTGTGTGGATGTGTGGAGCTCCATCTGGGCAGCAAGATGTGAACAATAGCACAAAAGCTTTTACTTTCTGTGAGTCCGTCATTCTTCGCCATGGAGATAAACGTAGACAGCTCCTTCTCAAGTCTTTTCTGACTGCTCTCGGCTGACTGGTTCGGAGGAGAAACGGAGAGGAAAGGACAACCATTATGAAAGCCAGCTGGAAGAGGATGCACCCTCTGTGTGTGTGTGTGTGTGTGTGTGTGTGTGTGTGTGTGTGTGTGTGTGTGTGTGTGTGTGTGTTTTAGCGAGTCGAGGGTAAACACTTGGTGAAAACACTATGCTATTATGTTGAGGCATTAATTGCGGATTCTTTGGTGTTGTTGTTGTTGTTTTTGTTTACTGCCACCTGTAGTGACTCTGTGAGCTCCCCAACGGAGAACACCTCCTCTTCATCCTCATCCTCGCCGCTCTGGTCCTGGGAGCAGTAGTGAGTGCTGTAGGCCGAGTGTTCCTCCAGCGCATCCAGCCACACCTGCACAGCACAACCACACCTCATATAACAGCCAAACACTTTGCGTTGGGGACGTTAGTAATTAGTAACAGGGAAGAGGAAGGGGGTGAAGAATGTGTTTGCTTACTTTTCTTGTTCCCTCTGGGTCAGTTTTGGGTGACACTTTAAAGTGGTGCACGCTGTCATCAAAGCACTTAACCGTAAAGAAGCAGTTATCTCGGGCTCGGATCTGAAAAGTAGATGGGAAAATTATAGCGATTACATTAAGGGCTAAGATACGTGCACGGCGGTTACTTTAAATAACCTAGTGCGACTAAACACACCAGCTTAATACTGTCAACACATTTCCATGCATTATGATAATGGACCCTACTCTTGCAGAGTATCAAACGGAGTCTTGCCTCACCAAACAATGAGCCTGAGTGAGAGATTTGCAGCCCTGTCTCCGGATATTGGCCACCGCGTCCGACCTTGAATGACAGAGACAAAGATCAAACAGATCAGGCACATCAATAGATAACTGATAAAAATATATAAAATACTAATTACGGCTGAAAAGCCTGTTCCACATGGTCGGAGACCATGCTTGGCTTATATTGCTAGAGTCGCATGCCACCAAAACAACAAGAGGGTAATGTAATGGTTATCAAATGATAAGCAATGGTGCAGTGGGATGTATTAGACTATAGACTTAACTATAAAGATTGGACCTGGACTTAAATAATTATGGCATAACTGATTAAATGTGCCAGGCATCTGAATTTAAGCGCTAAAATATATCCAAGCGGCGTAGAGCGAATACAGACACAGGTCATCGTGGATCAGGGAGGGGTCCTTGCTCAAGGATCCCTAAGGTTAGGTTGTGGACATGACTCCCAACACCCACTACCCCACCGTATTATCCAGCTGAGATGCTGTGGAGATTGGAGATGTAACAACATTAGAAGACAGAGAGGGTACGTACTGTTTGGAGTACCAGGAGAGAACCCCGTCCTGTAGAAGCACCCAGTAGGAACGCCAGCCGAAGAACCTGGAGCTCTGCAGGAGGAACCGGAAGAGTCCACTCAGAAATCTCTCTACAGTTTGGTTCACCTGAACTGTTGGGAGTTGTCCGTGTGCATTTAAACCCATGAGAATACGCCATAATAAAATGTATTTTATTAATCCCAGACAGGAAATGTGGGTGTCACAGCAGAAGTACAGGACAGTAATAACAACTACAAAACCTATAATTCCTGAAGAAATTGTACTGTACATGCTTTTGTGTGCGTTTATATGTTCACGCATGTGCAGGGTGCAAATTATGGGGGGGGGGGCCCTCAACATTGTTATTCTATGTTGCCATATGTGAGAGGAGATAGCGACCAGATAGAGATAAAGGTGGCAAGTATGCAAGAGAACAGTAATTAGAAGTAATTAAAAAGAGAAACACATTTAGAATAATGAAATGCTAAAATCAACCAGAAATATATCTGTATACACAATATGAGTATAGTAGAAATGCAAATGCTACATTGTTGACCATTTACACTATTGATAGTGTGTCTTGAAGAATGTCTACCTTCCACAGCAGGCCCTCAAACATCTTGACGTGATGTGTCATACCCTATAAAAGAAAGGGCAAGAAATGTAGGTATATTTCAACATTCTGTGGGAAAAGCCCATTTAGCTTCGGAAGAACAGGCTCGTGACACTCACCCGGTGAACGTTTCCCTCCAAGACTTGCTTCATTAATGCATCATTGGCCAAGTCAAACACAGATTGACCTGTCAGACATTGACAGAAAAAAATAACTATAAAATAGCTGTAAAATATATTTAATACACAAGTGTGTGTGTGTGTGTGTGTGTGTGTGTGTGTGTGTGTGTGTGTGTGTGTACATACATTCTACATACATACATCATTCCATGACCATAACAATGTTCTACAACCGGAGAACAAAACACTCCAAACAAATCTCCCAAACAATGGGAGAAAAAAATAAAATCTGTTCGAGTGCGGAACCTTTCTTTTTTTTTAAACTCCTCACCAAATGGTGCCAAGTAGGTTCTAACCCTTATTCTGATCGATAAAACGGCACTATTTTACTGAACATTTGAGCAGGCACTAAAGTGAGAGCCTTTACTCTGTGATGTTAGAAGTACAAATGAAGAGTTCTGGGTACAACTAGCTCCTGTATTTTCCTGGCCCAGTATGTTTTAACAGAAAGACATTTATTTACCATTTTTGTTGTTGATGTTGGGGCTGGCCCCACTCTTCAGCAGCCTTAGGGCACACTGCCTCTGGCCACGGTAGGCAGCACAGTGTAGCGGAGTGTTCCCCAAGAGATCCACACAGTTAATGTCTATTGGTTTCTTCCTGCTAAGCTGTAATCAGCAGCCGAGAGAGGAAGTCACATCTTATCAGATGACTTAGTTTTCTGTGGTCTTCTTTGAACTGTTCTGGATATCATTTCTATTTTGTTTTACTTTTCTAAGAAAATGGCTTTCTCTTGAAATATTCTCGACCTTTTAGAATACTTAGACAAAAAATAGTAGTGTAAAGAGTGTTACTGAAATAACCACAAGATGTTTCCAGGATAAATAGCAATACCAAACAGGTTAAACAGCCACATCCCAGAATTGTAACCTCACCTTCTAAAAACATTCTAGGTATCAAAAGTTTTTAAATCTTTAGAAAAACGTTCCTACCTACAACAATGTCCATCACAAAATGAATGAAACAGGCCTTCTATCAAGTGTCCATTTAATTGATGGATTTAGTCGATGCTTTCCTTCTCTCACTTTGATTTTCTTCAGCTAAATAATAACACCATATCTGTATTTTTTAAAGAATTAGCTGTTGTTTTGCACCCATCACTGGAGCCTTTAGGTTGTGAAGTTAAGCAGGGGAAAGAGGGCTCTAGAGGAAGACTAACCAGCAGATTTAAAGTGGTGAGATTTCCTTCTCTGGAAGCTTCCAGAAGCTGCTCTTCCAGTTTCCTCTCCTCCGTTCTTTCAGCGGCTAATGTTAGAAGTCAGAAAACAGGAATTAATTTCATAGTTTATATCATGTGTTTATATCACAACACATCATAAATTTATAAACACATAAGCCTTCATCGCATTAATATTTCTTCCCACCAGATCATTTTAGATGTCAACACACAACGCGAGACAAACTGAACAACAACAACAACAACAGGTCCTAAAGACAACATACACAAATTGAGCGTATTCTTTTCCATCAGGATTTAATTGGTTACAAAACTAACCAAACAAACTGTGCAGGCTTTATAACGAGGCGGAGCAGAAGCAGAAATGTTCAGCCCGTTAGTGCCACGAATGTTCACACGTTATTTCACACGTTTGTTTCAGCTGTAGTAGAAGAAGTTGTGATGCTGATTAGATTTGGGTGTAAAATGTATTTAAAATGAACAAACTAAACCATTCACTTTTCGGTATTCTTCGCTGAACGGGGAATGACTAATGAGACACGTGAGACACTTTTTAATGGAATCAGGGTCTCCATCGCCGCTCACCTTCTAGCATGCCTCTGATCTCCGCGCTTTCCGTCACATCTTTGGGAATCTGCACGGTTCCGTTGATGACGGCCGCACATGCATCAAACCGGAGCAGTAGCATCACAAGCTCCTGGCCATCATGCCCAAGGAGACACCGAGAAATTAGACGATGATAAAATGCATGCAGGGAAGAAGAAAAAAAAGATACTATTATCAACCAAGGGTAAGCAACCATGCCGATGCAATTAAAGTCATGCTGGGGACTTAGATCAATAGATCTAAATAGATCTAAAGTTGGATGATTTTGTGATGTAACCTGTGGCCTGTGAAGCCCCTTTGAGATGGTAACTGTGAGTAAGGGCTATACAAATATAACTGACTTGACTTCATTAGGCGAATGTACCTTTCTTCCTGTGAAGGCAGCTTTGTGTAAAGGCGTGTCTCCCACATTATTGGGTATGTTCGCGTCTGCTCCTGCCTGCAGTAAGTAAGAGTACAATAACAATAAGAAGGCATCTGAAGATATTCAATATTCATATTCACAATTACAAAAAAACAACAATAATTTATGCATTTACCAGTAAAGCCATAATACCTTAAGCAGTTCCTCCGCTACGTCTTTATGTCCAAAGTAGCAGGCCAGGTGAAGAGGAGTCCATCCGAGATTCGATTTGTTTTTACCTGAAACACATGATGCACAAGTATGTCAATGTAGTAAAACAGCCGACTTGAGCTCAAGCTGTTTTGGATGACGTCACCACGTCACACGCGTTCTTCACACCTTTGCAGTTGATGTCGATCTGCGTCTCCTCCCTGATCTTGGACAGGAGAAGCCTCTCAATACCGGGGAGGTCTCCATTTCTGGCGTAGCGGAGAAACTGTTCTTCAGGATCCACATCCTCCATAGAGCCCTGCTGAACATAAATGTACTACGTGTTGGGATCGGAATATTCACAAACCCTAAAGTCTATCGCTTGGTTGTGTGAAGAATAGAGGGGTTTTACATCCTGTCACCCTTTACATATGCCAATATACCACTGTGAAAGAGCTTGCATCAGATATTTCCCTTGGTTCTCCATGGTTCTCCGCAGACAAAATTGATTTAGACAGAATCAAGTCCTTGTCCCTGGGTGGATTGAGCCGTGGGTTTTGTAATGTTTTGTAATACATAAAGCAGCATTAACTCACATGACATTCATTCATTTGAAATTAAATTACTTAAGAGCCCTAATAAAATGTCTGCCTTGAAGTTAATGGTATGTGTCTATTAGGGAGGATTTATCAAAGTTAATAAATACCTAGATCTAAAGTTGGATGATGTTGTGTTTTCAGACATTGCATTCAAGTGGCATATTAAAGTAGAGCCAAGACATCAGAGGCACAGAAACCGGTTCGCCTGCGGTAGAAGTCAAACGTCATGTGAACATTTGTATCACGGGAAGCTATTTGCATTTGAAGCCCACTTATTTATGAATAGTATCACCGGATAACTGTATAATTACAGATTGCTGTGTGCGTTTTGGTCACTTTAAGTATAGTATCTATAGCTGTTTCACAGCTAAATGGGGAAATAGGAAACAGGAAAAGCGAAATAGGAATTTGGAAATGGCAAGCAATTTGTCATGTCTTGTGACTACCGTAAAATGTGCAATTGTCACAGATGCCAAAACACTTTTGACATGCATTTTGCAACCGGTACGATATTTTATTAAGTAGGTAATGGCCAGCGTGTGTACCCTACTTCTAGGTAGCTTGAATAATATTGAATGCTCTGAAATGAACTTAAATCCTCTGGAAACACTGGCGCCCATCTAAAGCGATCAAAAGTAAGTCACATTAGCCTGACAATGTACTTACTGTTGAGTGGAATCAGAGGATCGGTCTTACACGGCCCCTTCGTGGGGATCTGCAGGGCGACATGTACTTCTCAAAGCCCTCCTCGGCCGGGTTGTTAGTGGACTACTTTACTGGAAACAGCAGCAGCATCGGTGTCAGCATCAGCCTCGTCACACGACCGACATTGGTAAACTTCTCGTAAGTTAACGAGGGGGAAGAAAGTGACACAACACACACACACACACACACACACACACACACACCTCTGTTTACACTGCTATCAGCTGATCCTTGTTTTGCGGAAGTTGCCACGGTTTTGGTATTTCAAAGTAAAAGCCTTACTCCACTTTACATAACGTCGTGTTAACCGAAGCCTAGCGTGGGTCATGGTGAATGTAGTGGCGTTTCTTTGTCGTTTGTTCAGGGTTAAATTCAATGTTGAGTTGTGATCGCCGCGTTGACTAACGCAACACGCGGCGGCGGCGGACCCCTGCAGGCACGCCGTGTGCGCCCCCCGGTCGCCCTGGAAGTGGTCGGCTCCTCCGGCTCCTGCGAGAAACCTCTCATGGGCATGGTTATAACGTTCATTTTTGTTTGCAAGTTTTGTGATCATTCTTATGTTGTTTAGCTTTGATTATGCGAAGAGATGGAGAACATATTCGATTCGGACAATGCAGAGGATCTCCAGTCTCAAGTAAGATGTCACTCTGGACGCAGTGAAGACATTTCAAAGTTAATGTCAGCGACTTTCTTGTCTATGAACAAGCTCGTTCATATCGTTGTCTGATTCTGGTTTGTTACTCGCATTGGGATAACACCATAGCAAAACATAAAGGGGACTCACATTAAAGTATTCGTAGTTTAAAGAAATACAACATACCTACTATTCACCATTTTGTTTAATGTGCAAATCAGGTAACACTAAACCATGCCTATAAAGCATTGAATATGTTTATGAATATGTTATAATTAGGTATTAGCCTATTG
Source organism: Trachyrincus murrayi (assembly GCA_900323305.1). Taxonomy (NCBI): domain Eukaryota; kingdom Metazoa; phylum Chordata; class Actinopteri; order Gadiformes; family Macrouridae; genus Trachyrincus; species Trachyrincus murrayi. Next base: position 11,768 of record OOFB01008342.1, on the reverse strand, counting down.
GTCATACTTCATGTATCAATGGTGATAAACACACTCAAACAGTCTCATTAGATGGTAATGGTTACAACACCCACATTTTGCATTTAGTTAAATTTGACTATCATCTGTCCCACCTATAGGGCCTATTATATTTTGTAAAAGGAAAAAAAAGAATAATAATAATAATAATAATAAAAAAGTAATAATACATTACAAAACAACCAGGCACCTGCATCTAAATGCCTCAAAGTCAAATGAACATTGTCTGAACAGTTTGCTATTTCCAAATTATTTCCACTTGTCTGGCAGCAGAAGGTCTATGAATACTCGCCTCTACTCACGCCCCCCTGGGAAAGTCACTGGCAGCAGGACTCTTTTGGAGGACAACTCAAACCTTGATTGACAAATTGTTGGCCCACGGCTAGCATACCAAATTTTGGTCTCAGGACAAAAATACTTAGCAAAAAACCAGGACAGCCATCAGGGTATATTATCTATAACACTTCATAATGTTTATGTTTAAAACAGTTTATGCTGACCGCAGCACAACTGTTGATGCCAATTCAGTGTCTTGAAGACAATATGAGACTGACACTTTGTTAGCTCATTTCCATATTCATGTTCTTCACCTATTGGTAACAGAACAGTGCCAGTTTGAATTCCATATTAAATTAACTGCAATGTCTGTTGTTGTTGTTGTTGTTGTTGTTGTTGTTGTTGTTGTCACATGGCTGCTGCATTTACTCCTTTCTTAGATCGAAGAAGTCGAGGCCCTGTCCTCAATCTACGGGGATGAGTGGTGTGTCATCGATGAAGCATCTAGAATATTCTGCATTAAAATATCAAATGACACGGGGGACGCCAAACTGACGGTGTGTTTGCAGGTAAGGAAAACATCACACAAACACCTGGCGAATTACTTGTCATCTTTTCCAAAGCTTGTATATATATACGAAAGAGCTTTGGAAAAGATGACAAGTCAGATCCATATATATATATATATATACCTGTATATATATGAATGGATCTACATCCATGTTTTCTACATTCTACAGGTAATTCTTCCAGCTGATTATCCAAGCTCCGTGCCACCCATCTATCAGATTAAGTAGGACCATTTAAAATGTTCAAGTGTAACACAACCACTGACCTGAGATAACGATGGCCATCCCCCAATAACCGGGTTTCTCCATTCATCTCGTTCTGCAGTGCATCGTGGCTGCGTGGTCTCCAGAGGGTAACATTGGCAAACAGCCTGGAGGAAACATACGCGTGAGTGTATTTTGATATTTTTCACTCAGGCTACGCGGTATACCAATCTTTGTTTGGATCTCAGCAGATCTGACTGTTACCATAAACACAGTATATGCTATATTTATATAATTTATATAAAGCCTTTATTCTGTGTGACAAATGTGTGCTCTTCAGAGTTTAGGCCCTAACAAGGACATATTTATGTTTGAATAGAGAGCATGTCGGGGAGAGCATTCTCTACCTTTGGGTGGAAAAGATTCGAGAGTTCCTCGTGGAGAAATCACAGAACGCAGGAGCAGGTATGTGGAAGGAAATGGATCGTTTTCAGATTTATTCGTTTTTGCTGCAATGCAGAATGTCCTTCAGGATGTCCATTTCAATGCTACGCTCTCAAGATTAGATTCTCAAGTACAACACAATTCATCATAAACTCTTAATGAGGTCTGTCAAACTATCTTTAATTGATCAGGAGAGGGCAATATTGTTCCGCTCATCCACCCCTAATTTTGAATAATAATAATAATAATCCTAATAATAATAATAATTAATAATATTTAATTACAATTCCTTAATTACAATGTAATAAGCTTACTCGACTACTATTTTTTAGTTCTGCTCTGACCAAGGTCTGCGTATTTTAGTATTACAGGAGGCGGTCTGGGCTGTGATACAGGCGTTGAAAGCGCTCTCTTTGTGCTGAGATGTTGAGTGACTGAAGTAAATTAAGATGGATATCTAAGTAATGGCTTTGGACAAAATCTTTACAAAATGTAGAAAGAGTCCAAAAAAAAGAAAGTGGGTATCCAAATGAAACGTTTTCTCAAAGTGTCAAACTGAATACTCTTTTTTTGTTCAGGCGATTCTTTGTGAATGAGTCAGACCGTCTCTTTTGAGGTGTGAAAGAGAAGCGAATAGGGCGTCCTGCTGTGACTGTTTCCTACCTGCTCTGTGTGATTAATATGGCGACGAGCAGAGAGGGATGATGGACCTTTGGCCCTGAGAATGGAGATTGGCAGCTTGTTTTCGTGTTTTTTGTTGTTGCTTTTTGGTCAAAATGACAAAAACTGCCTTGGAGTAGAAAGGTGACCTGAAGGAGGATGCCCCTCACCAGGAAAAGGAAATGAAAAGGGGAGTAAACACGTCAGAAAACACGACAGAGGTAAAGAACGGGACAAAGACAGAGCCCCCTCGGCTGAATGGACCAGCAGGCACAGAGCAAACGAAGGAAAATATGAGATGGTGTGAGATCCATAGTGTTTATGTGTGTGTGTGTGTGTGTGTGTGTGTGTGTGTGTGTGTGTGTGTGTGTGTGTGAGATATAAAATTACACACACACACACACACACACACATTTGATATTATTTATTAATCTGCCCAGATTATGAATGCATTACCCATCGTA